>JARYHS010008074.1:200656604-200896797 GCA_031002005.1 Vandiemenella viatica | reverse complement strand
ATTAGGATTTAGGGAAAAAGCTGCCCATAAAACTTGGATCACAGAAGAACTTTTGGAACTGATGAATGAGAGGAGAAGGTACATTACTGCTCAGGGTGAAGCAAAAAAAAGCAATACAGGCAATTTAAAAAATCAGATAAACAGGAAATGCAAAAAAGCAAAAGAAAAATGGCTACAAGAAAAGTGTGAAGAAGCATAAAAGGAAATGGTCGTAGGTAAAGTAGTTGTTGCATATAGGAAGATCAAACAGAATTTTGGAGAAATGAAGAAAAGAGGTGTGAACATCAAAGCTGCTGATGGGAAACCTCTTTTTAGCTCAGACGATAGAGCTAACCGATGGAAGTAATACATTGAGAAACTGTATGATGGGGATGGTTTGAACAATAACGTAATGGAAAAGGAAGGCAATGTTAACACTGATGACTTAGGAGATCATGTTTTGAGGACAGAATTTAATAGAGCTCTGTATGACCTGAAAGCAAATAATGCAGTTAGAATTGATGAGATCCCTGCAGAAGTTCGTAAATCCCTAGTAGAAAAATGAATCGAAAAATTCTTCTAGCTGATATCAAAAAGTCATGAAACAGGAGAAATTCCAATTGATTTTAATAAAAATATCATCTTCACTCTTCCGAAGTAAGCACAAACCGACAAATGTTAGAATTATCACACTATTAGTATAACATCACATGCTTCAAAATTACTGACTAGAATAATATACAGAAGAATTGAGATGGTAGTAGAAGACATAGTAAGTGAAGATCTGTTTGGGTTTAGGAAAAATCGTGGTACAAGGGAAGCAATTCTGGCTTTAAAATTAATACTTGAAGGGCGGAACACTTATGGCATTTGTTGATTTAGAAAAAGCTTTTGATAATGTCAGGTGGAACAAGATGTTCAAAATTTTAAAGAAGTCAGGTGTAAAGTATCGAGATAGAAGAATACTCTACAAACTAAATAAGAATCAAGTGGCTATAATAAAAGTAGAGAATCACGAGAGACATGTATCAGTTAAAAAGGGCGTGAGACAAGGTTGTCGCCTATCCCTGTTAATATATGAAGCAGATAATTGAGAACTTGGATTGTAAGGGGTATGTAGAAATGAAGAGGTTAGCACAGGGTAGGAAAGGATGGAGGATAGCATCAAACCAGTCAAAAGACTGATGACAAAAAAAAAAAAAAAAATACGGGCTATCCAAGTATTTCACACATGGACTTCCTGGTGTTCAGTTGCTAATTGGCTTGCTGTAGTAGAATTGTTTCAGTTCTTGAGTTTCTGAAACATGTACAATACATTTTGACTTTGACATCTATATATATAAAAATCAATGCCACTTTTCGTTGTATTTTTATAACTCAAGAATGGGCTCACCTATCCAAACCAAATGTTTAGGCTTTGTTCGGACTATTTAGTAGATGGTTTATATGAAGTTTGCACAAAATCGGTATAGCGGTTCTTCATTTATCACATTTTTTGTAACATTTGAATTCAATAAATGGCGGATCATTTTGTAAATCAATGCCACTTTTCGTTGTAATTTTATAACTCAAGAACAGGCCCACCTATCCAAACCAAATGTTTAGGCTTTGTTCGGACTATTTAGTAGATGGTTTATATGAAGTTTGCACAAAATCGGTATAGCGGTTCTTCATTTATCACATTTTTTGTAACATTTGAATTCAATAAATGGCGGATCATTTTGTTTGTGGGGATTTTGCTGTCAAATTGAAACTTTTTTTCAGTGTGGACAGGCAAGCATGTTGTAATCTCATTCATGCGGTCATTTCATTTTGGACGTGCTTCGATTAAAGCAAATTGTCAGCGATAATTATTGCTTTGTGTTTATATTTTTAAACATATTGTTGAGTGCATTCATACAAACGGCGAGTCTTCAATTGTTCAAATGTATTATGTATATGTGTGCGTGTACTTTTATCAGTTTTTTAGCAAGCCGTCGGTGTTTCATATCGTTTACAGGCTTTATTTGAATGAAATTGTCAAACGCATTTATACAAACGGTAAGTTTTGAACTGTTGAATTGAATTACATGTATGTAAACATATTGTGTGCATACGGGTGTATTATTCTTTTGTAACCGATGGAAGCATGTCGATTTAAAAATGAATTATTTAATGACATTTTTATATACATTGACGTATGCAGTCATATATATTTCTATACGCACATATACACACATGTATAAATATTAAATACTGATACACCACTATTAATGTAGCAATTTGTTTTTAATTTGATTTATTCTTTTTTATATGAAGGAAAAATGCCACGAGCCAGAAGAGCAAATATAGGTCGGCGAACGCGTAATGCATTACTAAGACGATCACAGACTGCAGATGAACGCGCACAAGCTAATGCATCGCAGCGTGAACGTAATGCACGAAATAGATCTGTTGACCCTGTACCTGTACTGAATCTTGCACGGCGATCACGAATACGTTGTGCTGTATTGGCTGAAATGATGCGTGCTGCTATTAATTGCAACAGTCAGATTGATTATAGTATGTACGGACACATTGGAATGATGGACGCAATATGTCCACATTGTGAGGTGGCTAACTTTCCAGGTGAAACGCCCAGCATGTGTTGTGCTAATGGCAAAGTAAGATTGCCAGCATTAGAAACTCCACCCGAACCATTGTATTCATTTATTTTTGGGACATCTCAATTGTCGAAGCACTTTTCGAGTCATATTCAACAATACAATTCGGCATTTCAAATGACTTCATTTGGTGCTACTAAAATTATTAGAGATAATTTTATGCCGACGTTTAAGGTAAATACTTCAATAGGATTGTCCCATGTTTATATCAATCTGAATCATAAAGTATTCGATAGTTTTAAAAATTCTGATCCAACATCTACCTAAAATTGCATACATGTTACAGATTCAGGGCCAGATTTATCATCAAGCTGGTTCGTTATTGCCATACCCCGACGCTGATCATCAATTTTTGCAAATTTATTTTATTGGTGATGAAAATCGTGAATTGGATCAACGTTGTGCAATTGTTTCGAATACAAGACGAGAAATTATTCGTGAGCTACAAAGGCTTTTCCATCAGCATAACACATTAGTTCAATTGTTCAAAATTGCTCTGATCGTATGCCATATGATAATCACAAAATCGTAATAAGGGCTGATAGAACACTTTTTGGAGAGCTTGCAAGGCGATTCAATGCACCGACAAATGATGAGGTTGCAATTGTAATTCTCGGTGATCAGTTTCAATCCCGTGATATTGTACTTCATCGCAGAAATGAGCAATTGCAACGTGTTTCGGAACTTCATCGTAGTTACGATGCATTACAATACCCAATATTGCATTGGAAAGGTGACGATGGCTACCATATCAATATACCAATGATTGATCCATGAAGAGGTAAATAATTGACCTATTTTCAGTGTGTTGACATTTCATTTGTATAATTTTCTAAAGTCACATTTTACACTTATTTTCAGGTCTACATGTACAGAAAAAAGTTAGTGCCATGAATTTTTATTCGTATCGATTGATGGTTCGTCCACAAGAACAAAATTATATCTTGAGATGTGGTAAACTATATCATCAGTACATCGTTGATATGTACGCCAAAATAGAAACTGAACGTCTTAATTTTATTTGTTTCTGCCAAGCAAAATTAAGATCCGAAGAATATATTCATTTGCAAGATGCGATAGTGAATGATGCTAATGTTAATGACATCGGACGTTTAACTATATTGCGATCTTCGTATATTGGTAGCCCACGGCATATGAACGAATATGCACAAGACGCAATATCTTATGTACGAAAATATGGTCGACCAGATCTGTTCATTCCATTTACATGTAATCCGCAGTAGAATGTCATCTAAAACAATTTATTTGAAGGACAGTCGACAACTGATCGTCATGACATTACAGCACGTGTTTTTCGGCAAAAATTGAAAGCACTTATGGATTTAATTGTGAAATTATGTGTATTTTGAGAGGTGCGTTGCCATATGTACTCCATCGAATGGCAAAAAAGGGGATTGCCGCACACACATATATTAATTTGGCTGGTACATAAAATAACTCCGGATCAAATCGATAACGTTATATCAGCTGAAATTCCTGACCAAACTGTTGATCCTGAGTTATTTCACGTTGTCGTTAAAAACATGATACATGGTACATGTGGTGAACTAAATATGAATTTGCCATGTATGATTGATGGAAAGTGTTCGAAATGATACCAAAGGCAATTGACTTCAGACACAATAACGGGCAATGACTGATATCTGTTGTATGGACATAGATCACCTAATGATAATGGCACAACGGCAACCATTAGAATGCGTATCCAGGACGTTGAAGTTGATAATTGTTGGGTGGTTCTGTATTGTCCATTATTATCGAAAATATTCAATGCTCATACAAATGTGGAGTATTGTAATTCAGTCAAATCCATTAAATATATTTGCAAGTATGTAAATAAAGGGAGCGATATGGCTGTTTTCGGTGTTGCTGGTGATAATAGAAATGATGAAATTACTCAGTATCAAATGGGGCGCTATATTAGTAGTAATGAAGCTATCTGGAGGATTATGTCGTTTCCAATGCACGAAAGACATCCTGTGGTTGTTTACTTGGCTGTGCATCTTGAGAATGGCCAACGTGTTTATTTAATGAAGCAAATGTATTGGAAAGAGCAGCACAACCACCAGCGACTACGTTGACCGCTTTTTTCAAATTATGCGAAACTGATACATTTGCGATAAATTTTTTATATTCTGAAGTCCCTCAGTATTACACAAGTTATGTGTCTTCGAAAAAATTTCAAAGACGTAAACAAGTAACAGCAGTCGATGGGCATCCAGGCATTTTCCAAACAGATGCAATTGGGAGAATATATACAGTACATCCAAACAATGCTGAGTGTTTTTATTTGTGATTGTTATTAGTTAACGTCAATGACCCAAAATCATTTCAAGAATTGAGAACAGTCAATGGTCATTTGTGTCAAACATATCGTGAAGCATGTCAACTCTTGCATTTGTTGGAGGATGATTCACATTGGCATTCATCACTTTATGATGCATCTACTTCAGCTCGTCCACAACAAATACGAATGCTATTTGCTATTATATTATCAACATGTATGCCATCAAAACCACTTGAATTATGGAACAAATATAAACATTATATGGCAGAAGATATTTTAATTCGTATGCGTCATCTACATATATACTCTGCAATTCACAAAATTGTGGGTGGCAGAGGGTGCTCAGCACCAAAGCTAATCTCTTTGCTGTGCATTCCAATCCCTAATGGTACGAGGGAAAAAAGAATTCATATAAGAATCAGTCCGGCACCTTATTTCTCTAATTTTATCTTTCCTGTCCTTCCGACTCAAATAGGTTGGTGGAAGAAGTATTTCACTACACTCATGAGTGAAAGTTGGAGTACGCATGTTTTCCAATAAGTTTAAACGAAACGTGTGTCGTCTATCTACCAGAGACTCCCAACCTAATCTAGTAATCAGTTCTGTGACGCTTTCATAAGGACTGTAGCAAGCGGTCACGAATCGAGCGGCTCTTCTCTGTTCTCTTCTCTCCTTTGTTTGTTCATTACAATTTTTCAAGATTCTACCTATGAATCGCAGCCTAGAATTTGCTCTACCCACTAAAGAATTAATGTGTATGTCCCATTTCATGTTCCTTTGTACTGTTACTCCCAAATATTTAATAGAATCGACCATATCAATAACGGTATTGTTTAACTCGTATTTCTGAACAATCGGATTCTTTTTGTTAGTTATGCTCATTGTCTTGCACTTTTTACAGTTTAGAGTAAGTTGCCACTCAGCGCACCAAGCCAAAATAACATCCAGATCGCGCTGAATTTCTAAGCAATCGGCCAAAGTTCTTACTTCCCTATAAATAACCGCATCATCAGCAAACAATCTAAAAAGGCTTTTCACTTTGTCTCCGAGATCGTTTATAAAAATTAAGAAAAGAAGTGGTCCTATTACACTTCCTTGAGGTACACCCGATGTAACATCTAGATTAGAAGAACTTTCTCCTTCAACAACAACATACTGCGACCGACCAGTTAGAAAATCCTTTATCCATTCACAAAGCTGATCCGATATACCGTACGCTCAAAGCTTCGCTAAAAGGCGGTTGTGTGGCACAGAGTCAAAGGCTTTCTGGAAATCTAAAAAAATTGCATCTACTTGTGAACCTGTATCGATAACTTTCATTACGTCGTGTGTAAATAGGGCCAGCTGTGTTTCACATGATCTTTTCTTCCGAAATCCATGTTGATTTGTTGTAAGCAAATTATTATAATCTAGAAAATTCATAATGTTCGAGCATATAATATGCTCCATAACTCTACTACAAACAGATGTTATAGATATGGGACAATAGTTCCCAGGATCACTTCGATCACCTTTTTTGAAAATCGGAGTTACTTGCGCGATTTTCCAGTCTGAAGGTACTTTTCGCTCATCATGCAAGAAATCCTGATTTGTTGATTACCTTGGAAATGTACAACAAAGTTTTGATAATAATTGAAGATTTGTGTCTAACGATTGCAAATAAAGCATTAGTACAATTGGGTATGACCGCACCAAATCGTGAGATGCATGGTTTGTTTGATCGTGAATTGCAACGTGAGCAGGAATTCAATTTTAATGATTTGCGTTTATTTGTGCAATCGAATATAACCAAATTGAATATTCAGTAAAAACATGTATATGACACAATCATGCAAGCCGTTTCCAATAATGCAGGTGGATTATATTTCTTGGATGCACCTGGTGGTACAGGCAAAACGTTCGTTATATCATTGATTTTAGCGACTATTCGATCGGAACAGAAAATTGCATTGACACTTGCATCTTCGGGAATTACTGCTACATTATTAGAAGGTGGTCGGACCGCAAACTCTGCATTAAATTGCCAATGGATGTACAGGTGATTGAAACTCCAACTTGCAATATTTCGAGAAATTCTGCTATGGCAAAAGTTCTGCGATTAACGTCAATTATTTTATGGGATGAGCGTACAATGGCAAATAAAAAAATCACTAGAAGCATTTAATCGAACAATGCAAGATTTACGTGGTAATCAACAACTTTTTGGTGATGCTCTGATTTTACTGTCAGGGGATTTTCGTCAAACATTGCCTGTCATTCCTCGATCAACTCCTGCTGATGAAATAAATGCCTGTTTGAAGTCATCAGTTCTTTGGAGATATGTACAAAAATTGACACTGAACATTAATATGCGTATTCACCTACAAAATGATCCAGCTGCCCATGAGTTTTCAAAACAATTGTTAGAAATTGGTGATGGCAAAATACAAATCGACAGTACCAATGGATTGATCGCTGTACCGAACAATTTTTGTGCAATCGATAGATGAATTGATTGAATGTGTTTCTCCGAATATTCTTCAGAATTACAGAAATCATGATTGGTTGAGAGAACGCGCCATTTTAGCACCGAAGAACATTCATATTAATGCCATTAATTTTCAGATTCAAGCGAAACTACCAGGTGTAGTCACTACATATAAATCAATTGACAGTGTTATGAATCAAGATGAGGCAATGAATTATCGAATTGAATTTTTAAGTTCATTGGAACCGGCTGGTATGCCATCGCATTGCTTGAATCTGAAAGTTTGTTCTTTGATTATATTATTGCGAAATATTAATCCACCAAAACTGTGTAATGGCACCAGATTGGCAGTGAAAAAGTTATTGCCAAATTTGATTGAAGCTACGATCTTAACTGGTAAATCAAAAGGAGAACTTTGTTTGATACCGCGTATCCCTATGATTCCAACTGATATGCCATTTGAGTTCAAACGATTACAATATCCTGTGCGTTTATCATTTGTGATGTTCATCAACAAGGCCCAAGGGCAAACACTTCACGTTTGTGGTGTGAATTTGGAGGAATCATGTTTTTCACATGGCCAACTTTATGTTGCCTGTTCCAGAGTCGGTACCCCCAGCCATTTGTTTATTCATACTCAAAATGAATATTGTTTATCAAAATGTTTTGGATTAAGTTTTAAAATAGCTAGCAATTAATAAAATATTTTTTTGTTTGAATAAATGAATTTGATGTTCCAATTAATTTTTTTTATTATTTCACTTTATACGTAGCGAAGCACGTACCGGGCCACTAGTACTATTATAACATAGAGTGATTGCTTAATTATCGACATTTGCCCTTCTATTATAATCAATATTACTACTGAGCATCATGCCTAAATATCATTTTACATAAAATTCACTTGCTGTCAAGGTAAATTGCTTATCATTGATTGATAATTTATTACAGTTCCTGTCATCCTGACCCATGGAAGAAAATGTTCACATTACTGTTTGCTTGAAATAGAGTGCTTATTTATGGCGATGGCCATCTTTTACCTTTTGCATAAAAAGATATAGGTTATGTGGTTCCTATAGCTACTGTCACTTCCCACAGGATTTGTGGATACCATTACCAACTTTCCAGCAGTAGATGGGATTTGACAGGATCAGCACCACACTACAGTCATTTTTTGTCTTCCCATATAGTTTCCTCCATTGTACTCATTGGATAGCAGGCTGAGTGGGCTCAGGATAACTCCTTATTCTTCTCCCAATAGCCATCCAAGATTGATCACCAGTGTATTCCTATTCACACCTGGAACCCTAAACACCCTTTTCCTAACTTCTGAAGACACCCTATACATCTCTCCTATGCACCACCTCCAACTCTTGAGTTTAATTCTCATAATGTAAATCCCACTATACTACCACCATACTCAAACAAGAGCCCAATCGAGAATGTATAGAATAGTCCATATAATCAATTACACACCCAGACCTGTTTTTGTTTCAAGAGCCTATTTTCAAAAGCTATTAGTTGGTATTGCCATTTTGATGTCATGGTCCTGTTATATGAACTGTAAATTATTAGAGATTGATGATGCTGTTTGTACTGTTGTTGACACTTGCTTTATCTCCATATCTATTTCCTTACCATCTGTCATAATTTTGCCCTGTTATTGGAAGTCTGAAATTTTTACAAAAACATACCTTCACAATATCACTGCAAGATCCTGATGGTGCTATTCTCTCCAATGTTTTAAAAACCTTTATTAAGTCCTGGTACATTTTCATTAAGTGCAGTGCTAGATATTTCATACATATATAATGATTCCAACAAAAAAGTTGAAGCACCAGAATATCAATGTAAGTTTGTGCACATACACACCACAAGCAGGTATGTAAAATATTAAAGTTGCTATTCTCTGTAACAGGTTGAATGATCGCCAGAGCACTTTACTGATATTCATGTTTAATGTTGTTGCCATATCTGGTAGGGTATTGAGTGATTACTGCAAAGGACATGGAGATGCCACATAATTGTATGAAACAGCTTTACCAGCACCTAACAGAGTTTAAAACCTGTTTATGTGGGTGTTGTTGATGGTTGACCAGGCCAATTCTGGCATAAAATAATTGCCCACACACATTGCACAAAATTTTGGTTAGGTATCATGAGCTTCTACTACCTGACTTCACTGCCCCTCTTCAAATAGTGCGACAGCCACAGAAGTGGTTTTGTGCTAGAGGTAGTTCCATCCATTCAAGTCTATGTCTGTGCTCTACATGGTCTTTCCAAGCTGGTATTTATAATGTTTCAGAGGGGCACCATGAGATCTTTTTCCAGTACTGAGCTCACCATATAAAAATTGAGAAGGGAGTCTGTTTTCACTAATTCCCTAAACATGTCCAGTCCCTCTGAGCTAGAGACAGATGAAGAGGTCTTAACATTTGTGCCTTTTCTAAGACTGTAATGTTGATCACATAATCATCCCATTTGATGTTCATAATGCAGCGAAGTTTCTTCTGATAAAATCGCTCCATTGTCTTAATATCATGGCAGTAAAGTGACCTTGTCTCACATCTATACAGTAATGTGGAGACATTAACAGCTCAGTACACCAGCAACTTGGTGCATAGCTTAAGATATTTTTTATGAAATACCTGTTGAAAGAGATGTCCCTAAGCTACACATGCCCCGTGAATTCTGTTTTCAACATCATTCTCTGAGGTACACGATATTGAGAGAATGCTTCCAAGGTAGGAGAAGTTGTCTACTTGCTGAAGGTATGTGCTTGAGATTGTGACCTCAAAGTATGGAGGGGTAGCCCCAGGGGAAGGTTGCACTAGTACCTTAGTTTTTCATGAGTTAACATTCAGACTAAATTGATCATATGTATGCTTGAAGTGGTTGACGAATTGCGGAATCTGCTCAGGAGAACATGCCAAACAGGCATTATCATCTACGTACTGCAATTATTTTATCTGTGGGAGAGAAGTTAATCTTCATGAACGGAGTTGGGCCACATTAAATAGTCATCCATCAAACTGATATCTGATTTCCATGCATATATTGGGAGTAGATGATGTTTGATAGAGCATAGCTTCCAAAAACAGGGCAGAAAGAGTAGGAGCAAGTACACAGCCCTGTTTTAAACCATTTGTGATAGGGAATGTTTCAGAGACATCACTTTGATAAAGAATCTGACCAACCATGTCATCATTGAGTGATCCAATCAATCCCAAAAAATGCTCAGAGCAGCTGAATCATCTTAATACCATCAACATTGCACATTTAGGCACAGTTTCATAGTCCTTCTCTATCTCAAAAACACCGAAAAGAGAGCCTTTTGTTGTCCTCTGCACTTCTCTTTAAATTGTCTAGCGCAGAAGATCATGTCTATGGTTCCAGAATCCTCACTGAGATTCTGGGATAATTTGGAGGCATTTCAGCAGGATCCTAGCAAAAGCCTTTCCTGTTATGAATAGAGGAGAGATAAAAATGATAGTTACAGATACTTCAATCATGTTTTTTGGTAACTATGTTGGCATTTTTCATATCCTGGGGCACCTCCTGAGTTTCCCACATGAGAAGAATTGGTTGGAAAATCCTGATTTGAATAAGTTCTAGCAAAATATTGCTGGTCCAGTAGCCTTATCCAGATTCAGGCAATTCAAAGCTTTGTAAATATCCCAGAAGGTTAGTGGAACTGACAGCCAAGGTTGTGGAGGGTGTTGTAGAATATGCCTATGTAAGTTCTCTACAGCTGTAGAGCTATGGTTCAAGAGTGAGTTGTAGTGCTCTTTCCAGTGCATCATGATATCTTGGCTGTACAGGTAAGGTTGGTGGTATTATCAGCATTGTAGTATGTCATGGTTATCCTGCATCCTCTTGTGTTACCTCTCATGTGACAGTATGGTGATGCTATTTTCCAATAGGACAATATATATATATATAATACAGGGAAATATGACCCAACACTTACCACAGATGAAGGTGGTTGGGAAGATGAACACAAAAAAACAAACAAAATAGAAGCACAATATTTCGGCAGACAGCCTTATTCGTGCAGAAGTGAGACACTAGGTGGAGTTAGATGCATATACAGAGACCGCCGTGAATGGCGTCACCGGTGCGGATGTTAGTGTAGGAGGAAAGGGGGGGAAGCTTAAATATTGGATCGATAATGTTGACGGTATATTATCATTTAAAATGGTAGACCAATATAATAACTGAGTGAGAATAGATATATAAAAATCAAATTTTGAAAAACTGTAAGTGAAAAATAAAATATCAGAATTATAAGAATATAAGAAATTTTAATAGTAGAGATAATAAGTGCTGGGTCTGGTGGGAGGAATTTATTGGAGATTAAGGCCAGGAGGATGTCTGGTGTCCAAGATATTCTGATAGGCTAGTTCCCATCTACATAGTTCAGAGGAGGTTGTGTTGTCAGGGAAAACTCTTATCGCCCTAACTGAGAAACAAATGTTAAAATTATTTAGTTTGTGGGAACTGGCATGTTTTGCAACTGCATGGGCCTCATTGTTAGTATATACTGTCTGCCTGTGGCCATTAATTCTGATAGCTAGGGGGTTATATATAGGCCTCGCTACCTAATGTTGAAATGTCAGGCATTTTCAGAATGAAAGAAGTACAAGAAAGAATGTTATAACAATGAGAGTAATCCAAAAATACATATTATCATTTATGAATTAATTCATATTTTTTGCACTACTTTCTGAATAAAAATGATGAACTGTATGATCTTTGGCGAATTATAACCTTAGAGAAAGTGGTTTGTAGAAGTATCAATGTCACCTCTTTGAGTCTTATAATTCTGGAACTACTGTTAACCATATGGGTGATAACTATGTCTCCAACTTAACTTAAAGGTTCTAGTACTCTGTCAGATCAATAGTATTGATTGTTGACCTAGCACTTTTGACTGAAATGTTTTGACAAGAAACATATTAATGTAAAGAGAGCCTCCAAAGTGTAATTTACAGTTAAATGTGAAACTTCAGTTAGGAACAAAAATATTACTATCAAGTTTTTCATAGCAGAAGGTATCAATAAAAGTTCTTAGCATTCTAGCCTGGTAAATTTTAAAACAAATGAGATTTTGATCTATATAAACACTGTTGCTATCCTCAGATGCCAAGGTACTGCTGGAGCATTCTGTAGCATTTTATTGAATGTCTATTGGAGGCACTTGCTAACTGATAGCACTATGTCATAAGGGCAAGTCGAATCATGTTTGAATTAGCTACAAAATCACTCTCTATGAAGTCATAGTTAGAATCCAGAAAAAAATCAACTTCAAATTCTATTAAATTTATAAATTATTGTAATATAAAAACCACATTATTGGAAACATTCTGTTTCTCAGCAAACTAAAAAATAAAATAAAAAATTAATTGCTTAGAACAATTTATGATAAAATAAAATTATAGTCAAGTAGCCATAGTTAAAACTTATACTGTAAGCAATAATAGTCTTGAACACTTTTCTGGTTTTTATTTGTGTAATTAATGTTAACTAATACATTCGTGCATATAGGAAATATTATACTACAGAAAAGGATTTGATTTTAGCCTCCTCAGCCTCCACTCAGATGGGATGGTGTCCGTGAAGCCCTGACTGAAGGTTCACCATGTGTACAATACAACTTATTAATCAAAAAACTAATTGGTAGTGAAGACTGTCTCTACCTCAATGTTTACACACCCAAGGTAATATTAATATTATGCTGACTTCAACAACAGCTAACATTCTGGATTACACTGTCAAGTGTTCTGCCAATTGAACATTAATTATTTAGATTTTTCAGGAATCAATTAAAACATAAGTAGTCTTCAAAAATTATAATAACAAAAAAATTTAACCTGTATTTGATGAAGCATAGCTTTGATGTTAATTTGGAATTTATAGTATATATTTCAGGCATTTTATATGATTTCCTGTCTCCAGGACATATGCCCTTTAACAAAGGAAATTCTCAGGAAAATGGCATTTTTAAGCTGCCTTAAATGAAGCGTGGGGAAATACATGTTCAGTGTTAATTTGTGTTTTATAATATAAATGTTGAAGTGGGAAGCTCTGTTACAGGGTTTTAATTGGTTTTGCTTATTTTGCCAATTAAAGTTTTGATTTTAAATAATTTCACATTTGAATTAGATTTGGTGAGTAGGGTGATTATCAAGACATTTATCCATAACATACATTTATCATTAAATAGTAATATAAAATGATATGGTGTATTTATTATTAATCCAATAAACAATCAAAATTAGTTCGCAAATAAACACCAATGCCCTACATTACTGGGTCGAGTCATTATATCACAAAACAAATGATCTAGAACACACAACAATTGTAATTGCCATATCTCTGAAGTAACAAAGGATTGCATAACATTCAATGTGAACAAAGGTCTTTAAGACATGATGCAACTGTTATCCTATCAATTTGTTGTTTCATGGGTGACAGTTACTCCAGATGTAATTACTCATCAAAACAATAATTACTGAAACTGTGTCCGGCTTAGCACAGGGTTCGGTATTCAGCAAAACACAAATCTCTCATCCGACAAATTTCTTTGTGCAGGGCATTGTAGGGTATTGAAGTATAGCACAAACACTGAAGAAAGAATGAACAGCAGTATTGTCTGTACCGTTACTAGAAAGTTGCAGCAGGTCACATCCATCACTTGAAGGTACGCGACTTGTATCATCAGTTTACACAGACACCAGCTTTATTGCTCAGAAATTACTAAGTCCACCAGATAACTTCTATGTTTAAGACGAAGTCTTAAACTGGCCCGCGCTGTAGGCTCTTGGCACTGGAACCGTCAATCTCGAGATACCGCCTTGAATAATTCTATCTCTCGGAGCCAGGTCCCAAAACATCTTGGTCCATCATTCAGGAAACGCCTCGGTAATTCCCCAGCCAACCAGAGAAAATCCTCTTCCCCCGCTTTCTCGAAAGGTCCCAACATGCGAACGAACATTTGTAAATATTAGCAACATTTTACTCAAAAATTTAGGCTATTGGAGGAACTCAAAGCAGCTATCACACATCTCACTCCCTCCAGAATTTCTCTTGTCTCTTATTGGGTAGACCATTTGTGATTTCACATTATGCAGTCATCTCCTTTTATTTCAGTTTCTCTGTCTCACACAAGTACATTTATTTTGATGGGTGACATTGACATATAGAAAGCA
Organism: Vandiemenella viatica; assembly: GCA_031002005.1. Taxonomy (NCBI): domain Eukaryota; kingdom Metazoa; phylum Arthropoda; class Insecta; order Orthoptera; family Morabidae; genus Vandiemenella; species Vandiemenella viatica. Next base: position 200,882,190 of record JARYHS010008074.1, on the reverse strand, counting down.
GACTTGAATTATTAGGACGGTCAGCTGTGTTGTTGCAGGTGGCCCTCCCTAGCCTTTGGTGGCCAGCGACTCCCTTTAGTCTCCTGCGGTGTCGGCCGACTTCTTAAAGGCATCCACACAAACAAGTCCTCCAATTTATCCGCCAGGACCTTGCACTGCTTTGAGAAACATGATCTTGACTTTACAAGTGGCTTTCTAAGATATGCATTAAATTGCATATTAAAATATGAATAATGCACAATGTGTTATGCTACAATGTTGGGATATTTATACAATTCCTGTCTCTTGGAAATGTGTCCATTCAATATTAAGCTAAGGAGATTAATTGGAAAATAATATTTTTACTTAAATTTCTTTAAAAAGTTATTTATTATCGGTGGATATGTAGTTTGTGTGTCCTTAACAGCAAATGAAAGAAAATTCTGTACAAAGGCCAAAAATAAATTGACTCAAAATTAATCTATTAGACACAACATAATGGCTTCATAGATAATTTTTTGTTCAGGAATATATTTATACTTTCCTAATGCCTTTTTATTTGGGGGGGGGGGAGGAAACTTTAATAGGAGTAATTTCATCATAAGTTTTTTGGTTATGAAGCTCAACAATACCTTTTCGGGCTGCATCAACTTGCTCACATCAGTGCATAAGTAATGATAAATGGAAAAACATAAGCAGACTTTTATAAACAATGGTTTTGATACATCAAATAGCCTATATGGCAACATAGTCCACGACGTGCAACCTTTCAATAATAAATTATGGTTTAAACTCTCTAAGGCTGTGTGCAATATTAGGTAAGGAACACACATTTTAAGTAGGTCTACTTTTCTTGAACTGAAAGGTAACATAACAAAATTTTTGGTGAATATGAACATGTGTCATCTAAATAATAAACAATTTAATTGTTGTTACTATTTGGATGTCATGGCTGTTCTTAGTTCAATGGCGAAATGAGGTAAATAAAAGTTGTATAAGAATTAAGCATAAATGATTCCTTGCTGCTCTGGTCCCAGATATTTAAATATTTGACTGTAAATTTTTCTTTAATTTAATTGTGTTATTAAATTTTGACAATAATGAGTTCTTTTAAAACCATGAATCAGGTCTAGAATTTTTTAGTTAGTATAAATATTTCAGCTAAAAAGATTTTTTTTTGTCTGAAATAAAAATTTCATAGTATAGTAGAACTCCAATTATCTGAACTCCGACTATCTGAATCGCTTTTTTAATTGAGACAGAAACATACTGCGATTCACAAAATATTGATTCTGCCTATATGCACTTGTCCTTACCAGTGGCAGATCTAGGAATTTTCCAAGCTGGGGCTAAAACTGTTGTGCCTCCATTGTTATCACCCAGAATGTTACCACTCCGATTGTCAGTCAACTGTATTGTTGTCTTCACCAGGTGGCCAGCATGGCCCTTTGATTAGCGAGTCAGTGTGTCGTTGACCTGCTACTGTTACAGTACTCTTCTGCATCGGTGAGTTGTTTTGTTTGTGAATGCGTTTCGCCATTCACCATGGCTTCTCAAAGAAAATGCGTTGTGTTATTTTTAGTGGATAAAATAAAAATTATAGAACAATCAGATAAAGGAATTACAGGTAAACAGTTGGCTGAGATGTATGGTGTTGGTCAATCAACAATTTCAGACATTAAAAGGAGCAAACCTACACTTTTAAACTTCGTGTCAGTGCTTGAAAACGAAGATGGAAGTTCTTCAAGAAAATCAATAAAGGCAGCAACAAATAAAGATTTAGAAGATGGCATTTTCAAATGGTTTTTGTTGCAACGTTCTGTGGGAAACCCAATTCCGGGTCCCATTCTTTGTGAAAAAGCTATAATCTTAGCTCAGAAGTTCGGTTGTTCATCCTTTAAAGTGAGGAGTGGCTGGCTACGAAATTTAAGTCCAGGCTCGGTGTCCGAGAATTAGGTGGTGAGAAGTTATCAGCAGACTCAAAAGCTGCAGAAAATTTTATTGAAAAATTTAAAGTTGTAACAGACTCCTAGGATCCTCAGTTTTTGTATAACGCTGTTGAAACTGGTCTTGTTTGGAAAGCTCTGCCTAAAACCACTTTAGCATCTAAAAGGGAGTGTAGTGCTCCAGGACATAAAGTTAGTAAAGACCATCTTACAATGCTTAACTGTGTGAACTCTACAGGAAGCCATCAAATACCCCAAGCCCAAGAGCATTGTAAAAACCAACCCAAAGCTTGGATGACTGCAGCATTGTTTATTGAGTGGTATGATGAAATTTTCATCCCTGAAGAGAAAAAGCACCAAAAATCTCTTGGAAAAGAAGACAGTAAAGTGCATTTGGTTTTTGATAATGCACCAACTCATCTCACCAGAGAATTGTTGGAAAGAGGGAATGGCCAGTTTAAAACAATCTTTTTACCACCAAACTTCACAAGCTTGTTGCAAACAATAGACTAGTCTATTATCGAAACCATGAAATTCCATTACAGAAGGCAACTTTTAGGGAAACTTTTGGTGGAGGGTGAAGATGAAGAAGGTGTGTTGGCTAACCACAAAAAAATAAATTTGGAAGATTGCACTTACATTCTCTCAAGACTGGGAAGTATTTCTTTCTGTTTCCCATGGTAGCTAATTTTAGTCTGATCTTTCTGAAACTTGGCGATTATGTAGAACTGATTTTTTCAAATACTTCTGCCTACGATAAATTTCCTCTTAAATCTCTTTGTTCCACTGTTGTTATTTTCTGAAGATTAAAGGTTTTTGTGTGTAGTTATAGAATTATTTGTTCCCTCACAAAGACTTTTGTATCACCAGATTCCTTTTTAATTTATTTTTTAATTACACACATTTCTTAGCTCTGTTGACATATTTATTTGGGTCTAATCCTTAATTTTCCACTATTGGGTTTCATTTTTTAACTTCATTAATAAATGCCTGGTGATCTCTTAAAACTTCAGAAATTTATATTTCACTTATTTGATTATAGTCTTAAATGAAACTTGTGTCATCTTTCTTGGAACTACCTACTCTGTGTTCTTATATTTATCTCACTTTTATCAAATTCCAATTTCTAACTTCTATTTTCACATGTCATCATCAGGGTTAAACAGTAAAATCCTGTTTTTCACATTTTTAACTTAAATTTATTTTCAAAATAATACTGCACTATTACTTTATTTAATTTTGGTTATTGTTTGGTACCATTTTCGATGTTCTGTTTTATCTAAAAAGTCGGTTTCTTTTTCCTCTTTAAAAAACATACTTAGGCTTTACTTTCAAGCACTAAGGTTTTTCAGGAATTCTTCCTATGTGCTGACAATGTATTGCCATAGTTAAATTATATTTCTCTATTTAAATAAAGGTATTTCTATTGTATAATGGATATTCTATTATTAGTTGGCAGCTTGCTTACATTATCATAAATACATGGTCAATAGGCTTAAAATTCATTTAACTTCTTAAATAAAATTTTCCAATATTATAAACTTATTTCAAAATTGTTTCTTTTAACTGTACTCATAGTGGAAATGTTCACAATGTTTTTCATTTACTTTTATTTTCCAACTTTCAATTTTTGTGTGTTCATTTCATACCAGTCCTATTTTGACATGGAAAGTCCTTTAATATCAAGTTTATGATCCTATAATTGATTTTCAATACTAAAGCTTTAAGTTATCTCCTCCTAAGGGTTCTGTGAAACTAATTTCTATGTAACATGCACTCCCAAAATCAGACTTATTCTGCAAATGTATTTAAAGTGGCACTCCTGTGTTGAGTTTGTTATTCCCTCCATTACCTGAGATCCTATATAATTAACCTCAGGCCTTATTAAGAACTTATTTTTCTCCCTTGTGATCTGTTGCCACAGCTTTGCTTCTTTGTGTTACTAATCCCACTCCCCACTTGACACCAGGTATGTTTAGTTCCTTAACCATTAGGGATTGTCCATTGGTTTGATGCAATCCTCCATCCATTCCTATCCTGTGCTAACCTCTTCATTTCTACATACCCCTTACAATCCACGTCCTCAATTATCTGCTTCATATATTCTAATCTCTGTCTACCTCTACAGTTCTTACCTTCAACTGTTCCCTCCACTAACAAATTAACCAATCCAGCATGTCTCAAAATATGACCTACCAGCCTGTCTCTTCTTCATGTAAGCTTCTTCCATAAACTTCTTTTCTCACCCATCATTTCTAAAACTCATTCATTTCTTACTTTGTCTGTCCACCTAATTTTCAGCATTCTTCTGTAGCACCACATTTCAAGTTTCTTTCTTTCCGGTATTCCTAAAGTCCATGTTTCACTACCGTAAAGTGCTGTGCTCCACACATAGAGTTTTAAGAAGTTCTTTCTAATTCCTAGATCAATATTTGAAACTAAAAGGTTTCTATTTTTCATGAAGGCTCCTTTTGCTAGTGCTATTCTGCTTTTAACATCATTCCTGCTTCGGCCATCGGTTGTCAATTTGCTTCCCAAGTAACAGAACTCACTCACTTCTCCTACTGCATCAGATCCTATTTTTATATTTAATCTGCTAGTATTGGTGTCATTTCTGCTACATTTCATCACTTTTGTTTTACTTTGATTTATATTCAGTCCAAAATCTTCCTTCAGTATTTTGTTCATGCCATTCAATAACTTCTCAATATCCTCAGCCCTCTCTGCTAATAAGACAATGTCGTCAGCAAATCGTAGCATACTGATTTCTTCTCCCTGAAAACTTATGCCACATGGAAATTTTTCTTTGACTTTCTTCATTGCTTCTTCTACATACAAGTTGAATATTAACGGGGATAGACTACAACCTTGTCTCACACCCTTTTTAACTGATGCATGTCTCTCGTGATTCTCTACTTTTATCACAGCCACTTGATTCTTATATAGTTTATAGAGGATTCTTCTATCTCGATACTTTAGACCTGGCTTTTTTAAAATTTTGAACATCTTGTTCCACCTAACATTATCAAAAGCTTTTTCTAAATCAACAAATGCCATAAAAGTATCTTTGTTTTTCTTGATCCGCCCTTCAAGTATTAATCTTAAAGACAGAATTGCTTCCCTTGTACCGCGATTTTTCCTAAACCCAAACTGATCTTCACCTACTATCTCTTCTACTACCCTTTCCAGCCTTCTGTATATTATTCTGGTCAGTAATTTTGAAGCATGCGATGTTAGACTAATTGTGCGATAATTCTCACATTTGTCAGCTTGTGCTTTCTTTGGAAGTGTGAAGATGATATTTTTATTAAAATCAGTTGGAATTTCTCCTGTTTCATAACTTTTTGATATCAGCTTGAATAATCTTTCAATTCCTTCCTCTCCTAGAGATTTAAGAAGTTCTGCAGGGATCTCATCAATTCCAACTGCCTTATTTGCTTTCAAGTCATTCAGAGCTTTATTAAATTCTGTCCTCAAAACAGGATCTCCTAAGTCATCCATGTCGACATCGCCGTCCTTTTCCAATACACTATTGTTCAAGTCGTCCCCAACATACAGTTTCTCAATGTATTCCTTCCATCTGTTAGCTCTATCTTCTGACCTTAAAAGAGGTTTCCCATTGGCAGCTTTAATGTTCATACCTCTTTTCTTCATTTCTCCAAAATTCTGTTTGATCTTTCTATATGCAACATCTACTTTTCCTGCAACCATTTCCTTTTCTACTTCTTCACACTTTTCTTGTAGCCATTTTTCTTTTGCTATTTTGCATTTCCTATTTATTTGATTTCTAAATTGCCTGTACTGCTCTTTTCCTGCTTCATCCTGAGCATTTTTGTACCTTCTCCTCTGATCGATCAGCTGCAAAATTTCTTCTGTGATCCAAGGTTTTCGGGCAGCTTGTTCCCTAAAGCCTAAGGTTTCTTTGCCAGCTTTCATTATTTCGGTCTTTAATGCATTCCATTCGTCTTCGGTTGAGCTCCTTTCACAGTTAATTCTTAGAATTAAGTCTACCATTTCTCCAAATTTTCCTCTTGTGCTAGATTGTTTCAGTTTATTCACTTCCAGTCTGTTCTGCTTATGCTGCTTCCTTACTCGCTTGAATATCAGCCTGCACTTCATTACTATCAAATTATGGTCCGAGTCTATGACTGCTCCTGGGTACGCTTTACAGTCTAGAACTTGATTCCTGAATCTCTGTTTGACCATGATATAATCTAGCTGATATCTTCCTGTATCCCCAGGACATTTCCAGGTGTATATTCTTCTTGCATGGTTCTTAAGCAGTGTGTTGGCCACTACTAGCTTATATCTTTCACAAAATTCTAGCAACCTGCTTCCTCGCTCATTTCTTTCTCCTAGACCAAAACTTCCAACAGTATTCCCCTCTTTTCCTTCTCCCACTTGTAAGGACATAGACCGATACAGGGGTTGATTATCACCTAAGTGCCTTAACTCACTCTCTCGATAGCACCTTACTGTTCGATGAAAACTTACTGAATATTTTAATTTTGTTTGACCATGTAGCCAGGATGACTCAACTAAATGCCTTAGGTCGCCACAAAATTAGTTACCCACAAATTGACAACTGAAGTACACAAGTTCACTGTTAGTAAAATTCAAAGTTTTATTTTTTCAAAGTCAAAAGTTCAAAATTGCATTTACAGTTGAGCAGGCATATCGAACTCTCTTTTCCAAAAGTCTGCAGATTGTGGATTTACCAGTTCTTAACAGTCATTGAAGTTACGATTTAACACGACATGATCCAACATGATTGAACTAGCCAGCATGGCGAGTTACGACCAACCGAGACGAACGACAGACAGATGCAGGTTCACTCACATAATGCTAGACCGGAACAGACCGCGGGCAGGAACAGACAACAGGCAAGAACAGACCGCGGACAGGAACAGACAACAGGCAAGAACAGACCGCGGACAGGAACAGACAAACCCTAATGGCGGCGGCGTCTTTTTTTATAGAAACGGCTAGAACCAGTGACGTCAGCAACTGTATCACATCTTTTTGCTTCCGCGTAGCTCAAAGTATGTGTAATTTATTTGACGATCCAGACTATTAAAAATGTTTAAACTTTGACAGTATCTGGACTTATCTACTAGAAGTCCAGCGGCAGTCTCTTGAGAAATTTAGAGTAATTAATTTTAAAGTTTTAGCTGTTTAAGACTCCGCGTAGTGATACATTCAAATTCGGGTAAAATCCCTAAGTGTTCTAGAACTTTTTACGAGCGTGCACAACAATCTGCGACAATCTATTTTACAAAAACTTAATTACCGGACAAATACTAAAACTTTTGATGAAAACCCATATATGTATGAAATCGTCTTAATTAGGGCTATCCACTGATGTAAAATTTAAATTAATATCTCTTTTAATAAAAAAGCTTATTTTTTTCTCTTAATTAAAATCGCTAATTAGACTTTACCAGATTATTTAATTTTATTGCCAAAATATCGGGGATAGTGCTGACGACAGCTGGTGATAAAAGTTCGGTTGTAGCTTTACGGGATTTAGAGATATTACAAATCTCAGAATTTCTACTTTTACGATCGCGTGCTTCAAAACATGAACAAACGGGAATATCTCTTAAACTAAACGTTTCCCGATATGATAATTACACTTTAAAATGATTATTATAACGAATTACAACTGTGAGCAAGATTACAGGGAAATTACTTAAAGTTGAAAACTACACTTCTTGAAATTTCTAAGTCCCGCCTAAGCAAAACTAGAATTTCCCAAAATTCTAAGGTGCTTACACACTATTGCATTCCAATCACCCATGATTATTAGATTTTCCTCCCCTTTCACATATTGGATTAATTCTTCAATTTCAGCGTATATTTTTTCTATTTCTTCGTCATCTTCCTGTGACGTTGGCATATATACTTGTACTAATGTGGTTGGGACGGGCTTAGTTTCTAACCTCATCAAAATAATCCTGTCACTAAATTGTTCATAATAACTAACCCGTTACCCTACTTTCTTGTTCATTACAAATCCTACACCTGTGACTCCATTGACAGCTTGTGTGCTAATTATCCTGTGTTCCCCAGACCAGAAATCCTGTGCGTCCTTCCATTTAATCTCACTTATCCCAACAACATCTAACTTAAGTTGTTCCATCTCCCTTTTTAAGTTTTCTAACCTACCTGCCCTATTCAGACTTCTAACATTCCACGTTCCGACTCGTAGCATGTTTCTATCCATTCTGATGACTCCTCCCTGAGCAGTCCCCACCCGGAGATCCGATTGGGGGACTATTTTACCTCCGGAATATTTTACCCAGGAAGAAGCCATCATGATATATGTAATTTGAGATGATTACATGTCCTCGGGATACCCTTTGGGTCTTTAATGCAGTGGTTTCCCGTTGCCTTCTGCATCCCTATGCCGTTGATCATTTCTGATTCATCCGCCTTTAGGGGCCGTTTCCAACCCCAAGGGCAAGAGGGTGCCCTGGACTGCTCCCCGCTCTTCCGCCCTCTTTTCAGAGGCCGTTGGCAAGCAGTGGGTGACTCCTTATACTGGGAATCTTTCAGCCGCCAGAGCCTCGTCTGTGCAAACAGGGTGCACCACGTGAAGAAGAGGTTGACATTTGTTTGGAAAAGACTAGTATAGTCTCTCCCAAACCCTTACACCCCTAGTATGTATATGCGGAAAATTTTATTAAAAGTGATATTACACATTTTTTACTGGTTGTGGTAGTAAGGAAAAACTTTTTATCAAAATAATATACCTCAATTTTAAATATAATTTAAACTTTATTATGATGACATGTTGTTCATGAAAAGCCACATATTGTATGTTAAAATATACCCCATAGTCAGAAGAGAAATAGGTTTTTTTTTAGAGAAATAGACATGATAAATTTTGGATAAAGTTAAACCATTTGGTCGAAAGTATATTAAGATGAAACAGGAAAGTTCACAGATTAAGAATATGATATTAGTTTTTTGGTAAAATCAAAATTTAAGGGGTAAAAGTAGAATTGTAACTTTTAAAACTGTAGCTTCCTTTTTGCGTGATGTCTGGAGTCAGAGGATGTGCAAAGGACAGGTGCAAGAATGGAATGATAAAGAATGATTTTTGGAGTGAAAGAAAAATACTAGGAGATAGTGATTTATTCTAATAAACACAGCGTTTGTCTGTATTAGTTATTGAGAAATAAATTCAAGAAGATTTTCATATTACATCATTCACGTGGGAATGGAGAAATTTTGACACATAGTTCAATATCCTAACAATAACTTCCAAAGTAGAAAAGAATACATTAGAGCAACATATGCATGCCCTAGAATGAGGGAAATTTCAAATAAAACAATCATATATTTATTATTTCTATAAGATTATTTTTGTCACAAGATATTATCTCCATTCATACTTAATCAAAATCAATTGATTAGGTGTCATTTTAAAGCTTATGGTCTCCACTTTGGTCACATCATATTATAAGAAAGGAATTTTTTGGAATTAGACCCTTAATGGGCAAAAATGTCAATATTTCTAAAATGCTGTTTTTTGTGTTTCGAGTCATTTGTCTCCCTGGATACCTATCTGAAATCGTTTAATGAAGTATCATTTTAAAGATTAAGACCTCCACTTTGGTGACGTCATATATTAAGACAGGAATTTTTAGGAATTCGACCCTTAATGGGCAAAAGTATCAATATTTCTGCAACGCGTTTTTGCCACGAGCCATTTATCTCCCTTCATCTCAAACCAATATAGATAAATGAGGTATAATATTAAAGATTAAGGTCTCCACCGTGGTCACATTATAATTTAAGAAAGGAATTTTTCATAATTCGACACTTAAAGGACAAAAATGTCAATAATTCTAAAATGTGTTTTTTGTGTCTGGAGCCATTTATCTCCCTAGATGTCTAACTGAAATCGATAAATGAAGTAGGATTATGAAGAGTAATGTCTCAACTTGGGCGAAATCATATATTAAGAAAGATTATTTTGTTCTTTTTTTTTTTTTTTTTTTTGGAATTCAGTCCTTAAAGGGAAAAAGTATCAATAGTTCTACAACTCAATTTTGTGTCACGAGCCATTTATCTCCATTAATATCTAATGGAAATAGATAAATGGGGTATCATTTTAAAGATTAAGGACTCTGCTGTGGTCACATCATATTTTAAGAAAGGATATTTTTTAAAAAAAATTAATCTTTAAAGGGCAAAAATACCAGTATTTCTAAAATGCATTTTTTGTGTCTTGAGCCATTTATCTGCATGGATACCTAACCAAAATCGATAAATGAAGTAGCGTTATGAAGAGTAATGTCTCCGCTTTAGTGACAATAAGTATTAAGAAATAATTATTTTTTGAGATGCATCCATTAAAGGGAAAAAGTATCAATGGATCTACAAGGCATTTTTATCTTCCTTATAATCTAACCAAAATAGATAAATGAAGTATCATTTTATAGATTGAAGTCTCCACATGATACAGAACAGATGCTGATTTAGTAGCATGGTCAACAACCACCAGTTTGCCAACAGCCAGTATATTAGAAGAAGGAATACTTGGATGGAAGAACGAAGGGAAGAGCGCAGCAAAAGGATGAAGAGGTTTTGGGAACAGAGGAAAACACATCTGCTAGATAAGTTCACTTGTGCCCCTGAGTTGGGCACAATGATGGAAGAAGAAGAAGAAGAAGATTTAGGTCTCCAATGTGGGTACATCACATTTAAGAAAGTATATTTTCAGAATTTTACCTTTAAACAGCGTTTTTGTGACATGAGCCATTTATTTCCTTTGATATCTAATCAAACTCAAGAAATTAGGTATTATTTTAGGGGGTTAATGTGTCCGCTTTAGTCACATTATGTTTTAAAAAAAGGAATTTTCCGGAATTTGACCCTTACAGGGCAAAAGTATCATTATACTTTTTTTGGGTTACAATTCGCTTATCTCCCCTTATACTTTACTGAAATCAATAAATGAGCTACAATTTTAAATATTAAGGTCTCCACTTAGACAACATAATAGATTAAGAACAAAAATTTTGGAATTGGACCCTTGAAGGACAACAGTAATAACTTAAAAAAGTCGCACATATGGGACACTTCAGTGCTAAGCCACTAGATACCAGCAGTATATAGAACAGAGATATTAATAAATTGCTTCACTGGTGTCAACACATTACCAATAAATAGCAGCACCACATAAGGTTTCAATAGACTGCATGTTTTTTGTACAGCCACTAGCTTATTGGATACTTCGTACTATGTATGATGCTAAGGGGCCAATAAATACAAATACAAAATACAAAATACTTTTTCTGTTACAGAAAGATTTCTGTTTTTTCTCTACAGTTCCTATGTAAACATTTTATTCGTGAAATGTTCTCACAGGCTATGATCACAACTACACATATCACAGGGATATGGATATTCTGTGTGGGTTAGTTCTAATCTGTTAAGGTCAGTGCCAGTTTGTCATGCGTATGATTTATGTGTACAAAAGTTTTTCCTTATTGTATTGTAATGTGTTGTAAGTATTTTGTTATGTACCTATTACACTAAACAAATAAGCAATTGCTACAAATGAGGCGGTTCTTCTTTCATCCTATACAAACCACAAACCTTACTAATCGCTTTCATGAAATTTTTGCACCAAAATCTTCAAGGGGGGTTAAGTACTTCAAAAGTTATTTATGATTATTTGATTTGAAACTTTAGAAATTAATAATGATTAAACCAGATAATTTATTACATAGGTTGCCATAGAGTAAAACATTCAAAAAAAAATTGGAGCTACAACATACTAAAATTTCAGATAGGTCTGAGGAAGTTGGCATCTCAAGAAAGTGTTATCTCAGAATTTTTTTTATAAATAGTCCTCCTTTTCCTGGTTGGACAAGCATTCTTTCACCAGACTCAGGCAAGAACAGACATGTGTGTGGCTTCATAGCAGATAGTAGATTCAATTCAGTTCAAAATGTAGTCCGTGAAATTTAAATCTGAAGGTCAGTAGTAGCACTGATTTGCAATATTTAAGACATGACAGGTGATCTACAAGATGAACAGGGCTTTTCTTTTATTTCACCATGAACTAGCATATTATCTGAAAATTTTGGGGGACCATGAAAAATTATCGGGAGTGTAAGTGAGGAATGATGACCTGCTAACTTCATTAAAAAGATTTGAATGTTCTGATGTCAGACCTAGGCAACAAGCTTATAACAGAGTGAACTGAAAACATTTTTAAGAATATATAACTTTATAATTTTTTCTTGTTTCAAATTAACCTGAACTCATTATCTGTTGTGGGAAAAATAAACATATTGGCAACCAAGATAGAGAAAGACCAAAACTTCCTCCTTAGTATCCGATTATGATTCAGTAAACATAGTATCATCAGTGGTTAGAGCTTAAACAGATATCTTGCTAAACCCTGAGGAAAACATTTTAGTTTAAAAATATGTTTTGTTTCACCACCCACGGTCATTAAAGTATGGCTGTCAAGAATAAATATTACACAGCGACTTCTCTTGATAGAAGGAAAAATGAACAATCTAAATCTAAACACATGCTGATGTTACACTTTAAATACGCTAATTTACTTCACTGGATATTTCACAAATTATAGGTGTGTCACATGTTGTATTACACTCAAAAAATTGTCTGCAGGAAAACAGGTAGGAATAAATTTTAGAAACTTTAATGTTTTCTGTTATATTAAATGAGTGCAGTGTCTGGTATTTGGAAAAGTACATAATATCATTAATTAAAAACAAAAATATCACGAAATCATCATTTACAGGCCAGTTACTTAAATCACCAAAACTATATTTAATTTAATTCCATAGCATCAATATTGGCTTCAAACTTCAAAGGTTTTTTTCCTCAGGCTAGTATGAGAATGGAGAGGGATGGCATATGCTCTCTGTCTATTGTTTTCATGCACTGTTTGTTACAATAAACTGTCCTATTAGCTATGATCATCATGACCTAACTGTAGGCTTAATACTGCAATACTGATGAAGTTGCATGATCCTTGATGGAATTGCCACCCTGAGATTACAAACAGTAATCTGTTTAAACACAATGTCAAATATAATATATGCCAATACTTAACTTAACACTGAATAAAAACAATGTTGTTTGTATGTATTCACAATTTCCTCTTTCATCATCCAATTTTTTAATTCAGCACAGCCATTGATTACTTAACTGTATCTTTGTTCTATCCGCAGATTATGGGCTCTAGCTGGCAGGACAAGCCAAACATTCATGTGATACAACTTGCACAACTTTTGTCTTTTATACCTACAAACACACTTCAGTATGCACTCATGACATCTCAGTTTGCCATTTACCCTACTTTGTAACATCATACTGCCATAAAATCACTTAATAGACCAATATTAAACCAGTAATCATAAACACTTCACCACAAAAACGTCAGCCTTAACACTTCACTATCCTAAGCCAGAATGCCATGAGGGGCCTGAAAATCAGCATACTTCCCTCTCTTTGTCCATCACCTGATGTAAGGGGCAAAACCCAGTATACCGGGGTGGAGTATCGGTTTCGTCACCTTAGCTGAATCTTGACTTGTTGAAAGTTCTTCTAAATTTGCATTAATGAATTTAAATGACCATGTGTCCACCTGGATCCTTCAACTGTAAAGCTTATCGGCCGCCACAAAGCTTATTTGAACCAAAAGCTGAGGAAAGGTTACTGTTCATTACAAAAGCACGTAAAAATCCACTTTGATGAAAAATTTGAAGTTTATTAAACAGTCATGTTTTGAAAAATAGCATTTACAGTTGAGTAGGCAGTCGAATTAAACGTTTCAAAAAATTACAAGTCGTGAAGAGGAAGATGTCCCAGACCGAACCACAAGAGAAAATTTATAAGTCCATAGTCCGTATTAGCATCAATTACTGTTGAGAAAAGTCAACATGGCCGTGAGGCGTCCATAGCATGATTCAGCTGTTTCAGGCTATCATCTTGGTCTAACCAACAGGCACACACAGACACGATGAAACACATGCACGCATGTCTACTACACACAAGGTTCCCGGATAAAGACAAAAGACGAAAAAACGAAAAAACAAAAGACAAAATCCAAAAACGGCCAGACGGCCTGAGTCGCTACCTATATACCCCCAGCCGCAAGATATGTGTATTCTACTAATTACAAAAAATATAGTCTAAAAAGATATGATTATAGATTATGTTCAAAATTTAATCGTGTGTAGCCTGGCTTTTAAGTTTTACAAAAAGTATTTAGCAAAAATTCTAAAATAACTTACTCTCTTGTAAATGAATTTAATGTGTGTGCAGAGTGGTAATTAGTTTCGAAAAAGCAGTTAGTGAACCCCCAATTTCTAACTTATTTGTGCAACTTTTTAGTTGTCCCTGCTGGGTTACAAATTACCATAATAAAATTAGTGTCAACGTGTACTGTGTTTGCTCCTGATTTCAAAGGTGTAAATTTTATTATTATCGGTGGTGTATTAGTAAAGTTATCTATTTAGCAAAAATCTGGTTTGAATTTTCTTTGATTTTTATTACATATTTTAACAGTTTTTTTATTCACGGAGTTGGCTTAGTTTAATTGCAATTTAATTTCAAAATCACCACGTTTTTGTTTACGACGAAATAACTTTAAAATTGATTTAATATTTGTTCTACTACATGGAATGTTTTGAAATTTTAGTGTTATACTAGATTTTTCGTTCTTTCAGGAAATTTACTTTTTAGTTCGTGAAATTATCGAAAACATGTGATTAAAAATGTTGAAAGTGCAAGTGTGTCTAATGAAGTGTTTAAAATTTTATTTAATCTATTTACTCGGCCTAAAACTACTGAATTTTAGTGAATTTAAGTTTCTTTCTGATTATTATTATTATAAAATTACTTTACTGCATCGAAAAGTGTTAAGAATTAGTGATATTATCACGTAACAAAAATCGATTGTTTACAAATTGGATAATAATGGAATACCCTATTACAAGTTAGTTTAAAAGTTATTTACTATTATAAATTGCTTATTTAGAGCTTGTATTGTGTGTTGAGTGACTTTACTGTTTTTAAATTGGTTTATTTATTGAGTTAGCTTGCAGTATCGGCTTCTGCATGAAACGTTTCTCTGATATCCTGTAGTTACAAACTGAAAAATTTAATATTTATTGGAAAGCTTACTCCCTCCCTAATGCTCTATAGCCAAGAAAACTAGAATTTACCCAAATTCTTAGGTGCTTACACTGACCTGATTCAGCCAACCCTGACCGTCTTCTTCAAAACCGCATAACAAACCATTCCCGCCATGACTCTTCAAAGCCTTCTTACATTATAGTTGTTATCTATTTTTCCAATAGTCCTTGATATGGTAATCTATAAGGGCAAATCTTGTCTCCTTACAAAAGTCAAAACAAATTATCACCTGATCATTCAAAGTAAAAATACCAATGTAAACCAATTTTATAACTATGTTGTAAAAGTAATACTAAAACTTTAAAATCCAACACAAAATATAATTTACTTAAAAATAAATAAATAATTAAAATTGTACTGCAAACTACACTTTTTTTGATATAATTTTATTACTTTTACTAGTCAAACATGTATGACTGTTATTATAATGGTTAGTAATAAGATTGGCCTGATGCATTGGCTTAGTTGATTGTTGTAGCATGATGGTGTCTGGAGCTAATACAGGGTTAGCTGGTTCAAGTCCTGGTGATTCAAGAAATTTTCATCATCAGGGATTGGCTGGCAGGGTGGAGCACAATTACTAATCACCAGAGTGTGCACCTAAGTCCTGTTTTAAATCCCAAACCTCTCCGCAGCATGTATGGATTGGGAAAATACAGCACTGTCAATGATGATTACTTTCAAAATTTCAGACAGGGCATTTGTTCTACCCCTCTCCCTCCCCCTGCTTTTCAGATAATCATACACCGCATCAGTAACAATGAACAACTACATATAAAAGTCCCCCTCCCTTTAACACATGTATTATTCTATAAGTATTCTTTACTAGCCTGACTACAAGACTGAAAATGTTTGAAGAATGTAAAATGAATTCCAAAACAGTCTCATTTCAGAGACTTTCTTCTACAATTAATTCTTGGAACATGTTCTTGTGGTTCAATAACTTTAAGTATTTTTGAAGAATTTCTTCAGAATGAGCAGCTCATGGAAATATGCAAGATGTACACACTGGTTTGTTTCAATGATAGATATTCTACCTAATCTTAACAAGAAGATTGTGGAACTGTGAATGTTTGTTGAATGTGTTGATTCCACTTAAGATTTTCATCTGTGTTTGATACAAGAACAATCCAAAAAGTAAGTGTTCAATAGCTTTGGGTACATGAAGAAATTGTTAATGCAGCTGTTGGCCAAACTATCTTCAATATGCTCCCAACTCATATTAAATGTCTAGTAGATGATAAGGATAAAATTCAGGAAAAAAAAGATTGAAACTATTGTGATTAGTACTTCATCCACTCCCCAAATAAGCCTGCATGAGCCTCACTGATATGCTTAGTCTTGACCTGGTAGCCATTGAGAGTGGAGTCTCTGTTGGACACTACTGTCAAGTGTGAAGTTTCAGCAGTTTTTTAGTTTGAAAACAAAAAGGCATTGAACCAATTGAAATTTGTCATATATTAATGGAAATGTATGAAGAGTCATGCATGGTTGTCTAAATGTTTGCAAGTGGTGTAGAGATTTTATAGTTTGTCGTTCTACAATATAAAATTACCAAAGAAACAGAAGACCATAAATTTTTGATGAGACTTGAAATGTTGTGCAAACCAAACTTGAGGATTGGCAGATTACTTTGTATGATCTCTGCATTTTGGCTCCTGTGGTTTCATGAAGCAAAATCAACAGGATTTTAAGGAAAAGTTGTGGTATCAGAAGCTGGGAGCCACAAATGCTGACGGAAGACCACAAACAGTAACTAGTTAATTATTCTTGTAATTTTCTATGGAGAAAAAGGACAGCATTTGAGACTTGATTCTCATGGCTGATGAAATATGTGAATTCTGCTTTACAACTGAGATTAAACAACAGTCATGCAACCCTTTTCACCTAAGCCGCAAACATTCAAACCAAACACAGTCTGCTGTTAAAGTCATGGAAACTGTGTTTTGGGACTATAAGGGGCCACAGTCTCTATAACAATGCATTGACGGTGATTATATAGAAAAGCAAATAATGGTTCAACCTTTAAAATTATGTATATACTATAGAAAATAAATACATTTTGTATCTCTAAAAGCTTTGGAGACCTTACTTTTGGGAGTGTCCTGGTACTTTCAGTTTCTGTATATGCTGGGTTCTATGATTTATTTTTATCACAAAAAAGATTTATTTTATTTTATTTTTTTAATTTTTATTTGCTACAACATTCACTCATCAGTAGCACCAAATTTTGCATCTCTACAATTTATTGATCTGGTACAATGATCAATACAGCAGTTGTCTTAAAGTGTTTTATCTAAGTTGTGAATTATTCAGGTGCCATCTTCAGAGGATGCTGGCAAACAATATCCAGTGATGGTGTTTCTTCATGGTGGTGGGTTTGCTGAGGGATCTGGAACAGCAATGGGCCATGGTCCAGACTTCATTGTTGATAGTGGAGTTATTCTTGTTACACCAAACTACCGCCTTGGTGTACTTGGTAAGCACACTTTCATTTTTAATAAAATAAGGACACCTAAATTTGTGTTGGTCTGAAGTTTCTCCTTGTTGCAGCAAGTTTTCCTTTCCCCCTCATAAAATCTTATAAAATTTTTGAAGATAAAATCTCAGCTCAGTGCTCCAATTAAGTGAAGTTCTCCATATGACACATTTTAGTTTTATGCATATTTAAAAGTCTCAAACAATTAATGAGTAATATGTACAAAAACAAAATATTTTTCAAGCAGATAGAGCTAATTAAGAATTGGAAGGAATACTTAGGCTCATAATCTATGGGTAAACTTCATTTGCAAGTATGTGTGAATTTAATTCAACAAATCTACAGCTGGTGATTGCTATAAAAAACTTTGTATTTCACAGCCATAAATATGTGGAATGCAGGGTGGGGCAATTAATTTGTGCTTTTATTCTTCTTTTTTCTACTAAAGCGCCTAACATCCATGCAGAAAATCATCAGCACTTCTGTACTTACCTACCTGTTTCTAATATTACTTGAAATAATTAATCTCAGATACTAGAAGAAAGAACCATTAATTTAAAGTTTTCTGCATTGGCTCTGAAAAATTGTAGTTTCTCCTTGGTATTTCAAATTATATATCCATTTAAGTCTGTATTGGTAACATTGGCATATAAACATTTAAGTCTGTAGTTTTTTATTACTCTTCCAGTGTTTTAGAATAACCTATAAACAAATTAGTATAAAAATCCAGGCATAATTCTGGGTTTGCCTTACAAATTTTATTCCATTGGTAATGCTACCAAGTCATAATTCACAAATGCATGTGCACTAATGAAACAAATACCAGGGTTGTTTCAAAAGTAAGGTTCCCAACTCTGTACCCTTACAGTGCATGGTACAATGCGAAATCAGGCAACACCACCGTGTTTGCCGGATCCACCACCACCTATTCCAACAACCAGTGTGGCTCTGCAACGGTCAGTACCTGCCTGACAGCCATAAGCGATAGAGCCCGTCATCGTCATCACCGCCAGTGTGAAATTCGTGCGGTCATTTGATTTTTGCACACAAGAAAGTTACCACCCGTATAAATTCATCGGCAATTGAGTGAAGTGTATGGGGAAACATGTATAAGCATTCAACATGTCCGCAAATGGTGTAGGGAGTTTGACAATGGCCGTACGGACGTCCACGACTAACAACAAAGCGGTAGGCCGTCGCTCTCCAACGACGTTGTGGCAAAAGTTGAGCAGATCCCACTCGAAGATCGGCGAATCACCATCGGGCAACTGGCTGCTCAAATTCCTGAGGCTTCTGAAGCTTCAATTGACAGGATGTTGAATGAAAAGCTAGGCTACCACAAGGTGTGCGCACACTGGGTGCCGCACATGGTTTCAGAAGTCCACAAACAGCAGCGCGTCGACTGTGCTCGGAAGTTTTGCAGTGAATGTGATGAGAATAAAGAAGACTTCCTTGATTTCATTGTTACAGGGGATGAATCGTGGTACCATTACATTACTCTGGAAACAAAACAACAATCGTGCCAATAGAAACACACCGGATCGCCAACACCAAAGAAGTTTAAGCAGCAGCTGTCAGCAGGAAAATAATGGCATCGGTGTTTTGGGACCTGGCGTGGTGTACTGCTCATTGATTTTATGCCAAGAGGGACCACCATAAACTCCACAGGTTATTGCGAGACCTTGAAAAAGCTCAGACGGGCAATCAAAATTCGTCGTAGGGGAAAACGCAGCAAAAGGCGTAAGGCTGCACCATGACAATGCCCGTCCACTTGTGTCACAACAAACGAAGGAGTTAATCGACAAATTTGGCTGGGATGTCATTGACAACCCCCCTTACACCCCCAATTTGGCACCCAGCGATTTCCATCTGCTTCCAAAATTGAAGGAGCACCTAGGCAGTCTACGATTCCAGACGAACAAGGAGTTGCAAGAAGAAGTTTCCAAGTTTCTCAACGGGTTGGCGGCAGACTTCTTTGAGGTGGGAATCCAAAAGTGGATTACTCAACAGAAAAAATGCATGGAAAAAAATGGGGACTATGTGGAAAAATAGATTAAAGATCAACGTTTCCAATGGTGTAATCGTTTTTTCGAATAAAATTCCTTGTGTCTAAAAAAATTTGTGGGAACCTTATTTTTGAAACAACCATCGTATGAAACGGACTTTTACATAAACACCAACAAGTCATAATATCAGTGTCAATTAGTCTAGTAACAGGGTCATAAAAAGGGGGTCTCACAAACATTATATCACACAGAAGAATTTTTTCTTATCTTGTTTATATTGGTGACAGTATGCAGAAACCAAGTTTTTGACTTCCAATACCCTTGGGACAATTTTCTGTGGCCAAAAAAATTAAAAAGTTTCGTACTTTTTCAGTTTTTCGTATATAACTCCTTCCTGATGTGTCCTAGCAAAAAATAGTTTATTTACCAATTGAAATAGCACAAAACTTCCTACAACTTTTGTAATACAAAGTTTTTTTCCAAACTCAAAACTAAAAGTAAGTGAGCTGCAGTTCTTCAAAAATCAGCAAAATATCCCCCTTCCCCAAAAATAGGGTTTTACCTGGAACCCCCCTGCATATAATTGATATATATATATATATATATATCTCTGCATGGAATGGTATATATATGTACTGCATTTGCATTACTGATGGTCAACTCAATAATAATATGGCACTGTTGGTCGTGAAATCCCGAAGGATTGATTTGCATCACAATGCACCCCTTAGTGGCTACCTAATCTAACCAGGAAATCAAACCAGGTATTGGGAATGTACAGCTTAACATGCAATTCAAACCCCATAAGCGGCCTGGCTTATTTCATATTACACAACAAACTGTGGCAGAGCTGAAAGTCAGCTTAATTGCGTTTGAAAATCACAGCCGAGACTGGGATTTCGATATCCAGTTAGATGCCTCAACCACTGAGCTACCAGACCACTCTATTACTGATGATATTTGTACCAGTTTGAAAACTTGTTTGCTAAAATGAAAGCATACTGTTATGGCACAAAGATTATTTACACAGTCAATATGAAGTCATAATAACTCAAAAATTAGTCATAAATCAATTTCTTTGGTTTGAAACACCGTTTTGCATTTTAATTAGCTCCATACTTCAAGGGGAGAAAATTTTCTCTATATGAAGGATTTACATCTCTTCAAGATACAACATCCAACATAAAAAGTTTTGTTGTGAATGGGGTATTGTAACGTAACCTAAAAATTTTGTAACTGTGTAAAAAAACTTTAGTTTTTTATCTGTGTATCTAATAAGCTGATACCTATCATTATTCATTATATTGTGACTTACTCATCTAAATATTCTGATGAGGCCGCCCTTCGATTGTTCAACTTTCTCACATTTTAATGGTATTATGTACAATTGTATCATCTGCAAAAATCCTAATTTCTGATTCAAAAACATTATCATGATCACTCATTACAATAATGATTGGTATTCTTTTAAACCAACATTTATCTTGGCTTTTCTTCCTTGTTTTGTTATTTCAAGCGTTTGCTGCTGTTTTGCTGTCTTTTAACTCTGTTGTGTTCTTACCAACTTCTTTAGACCCCTGTGCTCTCTATGAAGTTTCAGTAATTTTCTATATTTTCAGTTTTGGAATAAAAATTTCTTGCCACATTCTTATAAACTGCTTAAACTGTTATACACTGTGCTATTGCTCTCCTTCCACAAACTGATCTTATCATGGAATATTTGTTCAATTCTGAAATTCTTGCGTTTTACAACTGTTCCTACAAAACCCCTTCTAGTTTACGGAACTTTTCAATATATTTCAGTAATGCTCATCAGAAGTGATTACTTATTCCTTCAGTAATTTGAAACTCCAAAAGTTATCATCAGACTTTATTCAGAAGATATCCAACATGTTGAAACCTCATGTGTTGTGCTCTACCACTCATGTAAAGCTGACTTCCATTAGTATGCTATTTACAAAACTCTTTTTCCCTACTATTATTTATCTTATTTATTTCCCAGTCAAGATCATATAAATTTAAATAAACACCAATAATGACCATTCAACACTCACCTCTGAACTAAGAAAAAGCATTTATTTTCTCTCTAGAGCCTTATTTTCATCATTTATGCTTCCACTGTGGAAACCAGCCAAATAATTTTTCTTTTTTTATCATGCCAGAAATCTGTCACAAGAATCTCGTGATTATAATCTATAAACACCAGTGAAATATGTTAGTCTTCATTAACCAATATGAATGCTCCTCCAAAAAATCCTTCTATGTGTTTGTGATACACTCTATATAACCATTTGGAAAAACCTCACTGTGTAGCATGTCTTCCTTCACCCAAGGCTCTGATCTTTGTGTTATAAAACTTTGTTCATTAAACTCCAACAGTTCTCTAGTATCAGTCTTTTTACTGGTCTTGTAATATTTGCATCATTACTCTTTAGCTTTCTTTTTGTTGCCCACCTCTTGTATTATTTAATTAGCTTCAACTATTTATTTATTATTTATAAATTTCCCATCATACACCTGCATTCAGTATCTGTGTTCACCTGTTCTTCAGTCTCTGACCTAAAGAAAGTCACAGCATAAAAGTGGAATCTCTTACAACTTTAGCCAACAACTCAGATAGTATATATAGCTTATATAGTTGAGGGACATGCCTTGTGAAACATCATCTACCAGCAAAGTCCATAGATACAATCCCCAAGACAGAGCTAATGTCTTTCCCATGCAGCACCTCTGTCTCTGTTTCATTATTCAACAGATGGATATAGATATGTCATATCTCACTCTCATCACTTCTTAAATACATGATCTTTGCAGTGTTGAATGAACAAACATTTGAGTTTTGGTCCTGTACTTCAGAAGAAATTTTATTTATATTTTGTTAAAACTTATGGGTCCCCAATACTTCTCTTTGTCATATTATGCTACTTCATGTAAGCTTGTGGATAGGGAACAATGGATAGATGTATTGCATGGACTGCACCTTCTCCAGACCTCAATCCTCTGGTTGATAAATGTTTATGTACAATGTAGAAAACTTCATCAATTATGACTTGAGATTCATTAGCTATATACTATAATAATGATTGCAGGCTCCCTTGGCAAGTTCTCTGTGGTGAACTTAAAATTGGAAAAGGAACTTATTCCAAAATGGTTGAAATGCTAGTTATAATAGACCAAATAGAGCACAAAATAGTCAGAAAAATCACAAATATTTTGGACATTTTTAAATAACATTACATTTTCTGGCTTAAAACCACCTCAGGTACTGTAACATTATTTCAATGTTCTCTTTGTTTTCGCCATTTTGCTTCAGAACTGGCAAGATCTTCTCCTCTTTTAAGTTTGGGCATTGTATAAAATAAAAATCAAATCAACTTTTTACTAACAAATATACTACTTGCACTTTACATACTATATTTTCGATTTATATTCAGTCACTGTATCACTGACTATTCACGCCCTTATATCTTGAACAGCATGCCCTTCAGGTAAAAACAGGAATCATCTTCACTGTTTGTGGCCTCGGAAGTCTTAGGAATCAATATTTTATATGTCTTTTGGTTATTGATTTATGAACATCTTTCTTCACTTTATTTTCCATCTTAATTTTACCATATATTCAGTTCTATCTTTCGATATTAGGTTTCCCTTTTGTTAATTTTGAATACCTGTGAGCTTCAATCTATTTGATGCTAAGGTCTTAATTACTAAAAATTCTTGAATTCATTTACTTCTTCTGCTTGGACTGTAATTTTACAAAATATATCTACACATTTTTCTTACCAGGAACTTAAGAATATTGCCCATTGCCAATATTGCTTCTTCTCTTCTCTTTCCTTTTTTTTTTTTAAAATCAATTCATATCTCCCAAGTGTATAGCAATTTCATATCAGTTTACATTTATTGAATGTATGTAGTTTTATTTTAAAAATCTGTAATAAAGTAACTTGTAACAATAAAGATAAATTATTCAAACCCTTGTTTTCTTTTTTTAAATTTGGTATTTATTGCACATAAATAATTATAACTGAAGATTTCATAAATGTAAAAAGAGACATAAATCAAAAGTTTTTGAAATTAAAATTCCACTTGAAATTAGTGTAAATAATTTTATCATCTCAGGCTTCCTATCAACTGGTGACTCTGTGGTTCCTGGAAACATGGGACTAAAAGATCAAGTAGCAGCCCTTCGATGGATTAAAGAAAATATTTCAAGCTTTGGTGGTGATCCAAATAATGTGACATTGGCTGGTGTCAGTGCTGGAGCTTCCTCTGTCATTCTTCATCTCATGTCTCCTTTGTCTGAAAGTAACTAAATAATTTCATTCTAAGATTAATATTTTATTATGACACTTTCACTTATATCAATATAAACAATAATTTTTTTAACTGAATTAGTTTTTAAAAAATCATGGTTGAATAAAATTTCAATTAGCTAACACTTGTTTGAGTGCAAGACTTGGTTCAGTGACTGCATTCATTCTACATTATTTTGCAGCTGTACTGATATACCTTGAAGCATTTAATTATTTTCTACAGATTTGTTTCAGAGAGCAATAGCAATGAGTGGGTCCCCATTAAATCCGTGGTCTTTCTCAGAAGTTGCTAAAGACCGCTCATTTCAGCTGGGAAATGTTTTAGGTGCATCAACATCTGACTCGAGGTCATTGATAGATTATTTGAAAACTATCCCAGCTGAACGATTTCCTCTGGTGATGAGAGAATCACTTTCAAAAGAGGTAAGAATATTATAAATTTTAGACTGTTAATTAGTTATAGAAACATATATTTCAAGTCTGTAAGCTCCATCATGGTTGGATTTTGTAAGAATGGTTAGAGTTAAGCTATACAGAATCTTGAATAAAATAAAATATATGACCACTGTGGAACCAAAAATTTCAATCTTTTCTCACAAATTTGTTAATGGGCTATGCCATTTTAACCTGTTTCCTGCAACAGAAATTTACATCATTGCTAATTAGAATTTACGACAGAGGTAGTAAGGGAAAGAGGGACTATAATAAGTTATGAATGGAAATGCTGAATAATTTATTTGAAACAGTTAAAGAATTTAAGATAACAATTCAAGAAATGCCAAAGTAGGCAAGTATTGAAATTGCCACTGAGGCTTTATATCAGTGAAATTAAAATTAAAAAAGGTAGGTAATGTAAACTAATAAGAATGTTCATTTAGTAATTTCACAAGATAATTCTTGTAGTATCAACATTTTTAAAATGTTTATTCTTTACCATGTACGGAAGTATCAAATGAAATTCACTTGCTGTAACAGAATCTATTAACTTTCCTTTATATTTTTGAAACTTAAAACATGATTTTTTTTTTCCCCTGCGCATTATGTCTTAATTTATATGGCAATTGGTAAAGATTATGATAGAGGCCCCTATTTTGTATTATTTTGAAATACTTTCACAGTAGTCATTATCCTCCAATAGTTTCACTCTGTATATGAAATGACAAAATCGCTTGTTCGAAGTTTCTAAAAGCATTTTAATGGTATTTTCTTTAAAAATTCCTAATGCAACTACAAACTACATCCTCACCTACACCATTAGTTTGTTATATACTTGTTTATATTATATAATAATTATATGATTTTCACTTTTCCGCTTTAATGTGTTTCTATTTGACAGAAGTCAAACAAATGTTGTAAACAATGTCCAGACAACAAAGTTATTGCCATGTCAAATATATTTCAAGTCACAAATTTACTGTCATTAATATTTGCAGATAAACCTTATAAATATCTTGTAAAAACTCATTTTAAAGGTTTACAATTTAAATACAATAAAATTCAATAAATATATTCTTTTTTACTACTTTTGTAAACAATTCTAGCTTCTTTAATCTTATCAGACGCAAATATAGGAAAAAATATAAATTTCAGTTGATGTTGATAAACAGGAAGAATAAAATATATTACAAAATATTACCTGTTTCAGATCTAAAATGAAAAAAATCATAATTTTCACAACAATGGTGTTGGAGTAATTAATTTTTCTCAATAAAACAATTTTTCCTCTGGATTTAGAAATTTACTCAAAAAATAAGTAAGGTGTGTTGGACAAGTGCATTTTTTATGCAAGTGTATACCTCATCTGTAAGTTGTTCTAAGAAGAAGGAGAAGTTGTTCTAAGAACCCCATTCTTTCATATACCTGGCATCAAATGGCATTTTTCACTAAGCATAATCTTCACTGAAAGTTACAAAGACTCGATGTATAAGCTACCTCACTATTCTTCGAATTCTTGAAACAAAGTTTGTTTATATTAGAACGGGCATAAATAGGGGACCCGATAACGCAGCTTTAAGCCATTCACGCAGCTAACTAAAGCCATAAAGTTAACTAATCAGTCAATACAGAAACTAAAGCAATGCTAAATAGTAAAAAATCAAGCTTTAAACATATGTAAGCAGCCGTAGTAGAGCGTAATCCAACACAGTGAATCCAATATTTTGTTACAACGTAATATCACCATAACACAACCATTTTTGACACGTTAAAAGTTCTCCAAAATAATAAACAGCTTTTAGTTAGTGGATTCCATCATAAAGAAACCATAATAAAGAGTTTAAAGTTATTTGAAACATAAAACACCGGTAACCTAATTTATCACGTAAACCAGCAGTACAAATTCCATTAAACCGTGTGTTTAAAGCAGTATTTACAATCAGCCGATAGTGTGAGATAAATGCAATTTCTTCTGGTACATCATACTGAAATTTTAGAAAGATATATACAGTTAGACAGATGAAAGATCATTTTCAAATTAAATGCATCAAAGTCTCCATGCTTCCATAGACACTTTTAAAAATTACAAGTAATCCAAGTAAAGTCAGTGAAAGAAAATACTTTTAGAATATGTAATAATCACCTCTGAAGCTAATTCCATAAGCCTTTTCGAGTAATATGTAGTACTTTAACAATAATCAGGGAAAATAGTGATTTTTTTCCCATGGCAGCCACAACCAGGAAATATATTCAGAAATTTATTATTAATCAAGTAAAGCAGCCAGAGGTGAAGTTAAAAGCTTTCTAGGGATTTGAGATGCCATAAAATCATCTAAAATAGATTTTAAATCCCTCAGCATAATATTTCCACACCTGATGTTAGAGATAACGTCACAGAAAGCATGGTTAAAAGAGTTGTTGTTTTTATATACAAATGAAGAAGCTGGCTATGTTTGGTATTAAATAAAAGCTACTTCAAATAGAAGCTCTAAAAATTTTGTTTGAAATCGCTACAATAAAATCGAGGAAGTTATTAGCTTTTATGTCATAGTTTGGAAGAGAGCGCAAACTTACTATTTACAGCAAATCCATCAATCCTACAGGAAATTTCATTGGATATAAAGTACTAGTTACATCGAAATGTATCTACTGATAACTTTTCAGAACCCTAGATGCTGTATTAGCTGAGATCGCAGAACAATTTTACAGAGTTGGATGTTACACTCGCAGATGGGTACCGAACTTATAAATAGATAATTGCATGTTTGCGTTGTCTTTTGTTGTTGGTCACTCAGAGCATGAAGATCGGAGACCCGTTTTGCTCATCGCGCTAGGGGGCAGGAGGTGTGCTGGTAGTCTCATGTGCTAGGGCATCCATCTTGGATTTCTGGTTGCGAGGTGCAACATTTATATCTGACATGTGACTTTCAAATTTTAACATGGGGTTAGGTCTGTTTGGTTGACGTTCATAATCTGCATCAGTAATTTGGTGAAAAAATTTCTGATTAGCCATCAAGTGTAATGTGTGTGTAAATTATTTCTGAGAATATAGTGCTTTCTGGTGTTAAACAATAGCAGTGACTTTAATTCACAATGTCTTCCTAACCTTTCCCTGCTTGACGTTTATATCAAGGCAAGTGGCGGCCATTTTAAGTTGTTTACAGTTGATTATCCAGTGGCAAGTATAATACACAGTTATTGTTAAGGTAAGAAACTGATATTGTAACCCTGATATCAGCTTTGTCCCTTACACATGCAATTTCACATGTGTGTCAAGTTATGTGAAGAGAGTTGTATCCGTCATCATCCACCATGATCTAAAGACTTTTTATGCTTAGTTTATACCTATGATGTTATTAATTAATACTACATCCAGTTATTTGTCTTACTTAATATTTTTGGATGTTGCATAGCAGAAGGTTACCCTGGTAGAAAGA
Source organism: Vandiemenella viatica (assembly GCA_031002005.1). Lineage (NCBI taxonomy): Eukaryota > Metazoa > Arthropoda > Insecta > Orthoptera > Morabidae > Vandiemenella > Vandiemenella viatica. The sequence continues at coordinate 200,854,398 of JARYHS010008074.1, read as the reverse complement.
TGATGAACATATAGGCGATGGACACGACGTTTTGAGCCAGTTGCGGTTGGTTCCTCAGAGTGTATGGACGTGTTGCTGTGCTCAGCATGAGAGTTGCTTGGGCTGGGCAGGCCAGAAGTAGTGGGTAGTGGTGGCCATGTTGAAATTTTAATGGGTTGCAATTAGGTTTCAATAATTAAGATGTGACTTTGGATATCTTCAAAAGGGGTTTTGGTCTGTCTTTCAGCACTTCATAATTTGCAATCTTCTTGGTAAAGAAATTGTTCAATCGGCTTCAACTGTAATGAGTGTTAAACTACTTTAAGAATATAGTGAGTGTTGAACTTGAATCTATAGTATCTCTTTTCATTAATGAATTCTACCTAACCTTTCCTCGCTTCAGGTTTATATCAAGACGAGTGGTGGCTGTTCTAAATTCTTACAGTTGATTTACCAGAGGCAAATTTAAACAGTAAAGTAGTATCTATTATCTACAAAACAGTATCAGAGTTAAGGTGACCGCACATATCATATCCCCGGTATGGAGCTAGTCCCTTCCAAAAGACATAGGTTAGAATATATAATGCTGATAACTGAAAATGTAAATTGTAAATGCCAAGTAAAGATGATGTGGTTAGATAGGAAGAGATGGAGGATTGGTCGTATCAAATCCTGTTTGTGTTATGAAAATCAAAAATTGCCAATTTTAAATGAGTATTGCCAGCATTACTGTTTTTGAAATTTTCCACAAAATTTCTTCATCTTCTATTTTTATTCATTCTATGTCCCAGTGATGAGTGATGAGAGGATGTACCAGAGAAGTAAAGAAACTGTGTCACAAAACTTTGGACAAACCATTGCTGAATATGGTAGTGTAGTATGGGAACCACATTTTTGGGATAAAATACAGGAGGTGCTATATTTGTCTTTGTAAATTACTATGGAACATGTCGGGCTACCTGCTGTTGGGAGTTATGTATGCACAGTCTTTGACTTGATTTGACATACACATCCATGAATGAAGATAGCAGGAAGATTCAACTAACTCACTCAAATCCACAACTACGGTGGAGCTTTCACATCTACCACAAAAGATAATGAAAATTGTAAGCTACCTTACTCTCTATTCTCAATATTCAATCACAATCCGGCGAAGTTGGAGGTTAACATCCAGTACAAGATACCATAGTTGAAATCGAAATAACAACACATTAAGTTCAGAAAAGTAAATAAACCACACGTAACAACCATAAATAAGAAGTTTCTAGTAAAATATAAACCATAAACTTACCTAAATGAGCGTAATCCATAATAATCCTGAAGTAAAGTAAACAGATCTGGTTATACGACCACAACACTAATATTCTGCTAAATTAAACACTGTAAAGCACTCTAATAATTATAATTTCACCATTTGATATTAAACTCACCGATAACTCGCAGTTCCAGACTAATTTAAAGCAGTAAATATGATTTTTAAAGCATCTCCACATGGAGTGAATTTCAATATTTAATTTCAGCACATCTAAACAGTTTCAGAGCTTTAAAAGTAAATGTAACCAAGCAAAATAACCGGCCAGTCAATATTCTTTAAGTTTCCAATAGTTATCAACTAATAAAAAGAAGATATCAATAAATAAAAGTCCACTTTGTGATGGCGTCATAGCAACGAACTTGTAAAATTGAATTACTCCCCGACTAACATATTTCACGGGCTAAAAACTTTTCTAAAGTACTTAAATTAAATAAAGGTTCGATTTAAAATTAGTTTTAGGCCATAATAGACTTTAAATAAAAAGTGAAGTTTCGGTTGCACAATCTGGGAAAACAGTAAATTTTAGAAATTCTATAACTTCTGATAGCCTTAACCGATTTAAAAGATTTTTACACCAGTAAACTCAGCAAAGGCTTAATATTAACTTGAGATTTTAAAGTTTTTCAAGTCCATATTTCGCATGTGACGTATCGCAATACTCGAAACAAATGTGCTTTTAAATTAACCAACTTTCAAAATTGATTTTCACCGATCTGGAAGCTCTAAAAACAAAACCAATCACATCACTACACTTGTCTCATTATGCTCTTCATCTTGGAATTTTCTGGTAGCACTCAGTTGAGGGAAACTTTTTCTAGATAGACTATTGTCTAGTTCAGTCAGCCATTCTGATAAAAGGGACCCTGGAGGTGGTTCCTACACATTTTATTGAAGTACTTGGTCGGGTTCACATGTAGTCATTTGCTAAGCGAGTTCAAGCAGGACTGGCACAGAATCGCGGTGGCTGATGGGTAGACAGGATTAGAGTAGTATGGAGGACCGACGCCATTACTAAACAGGCATGGCCAACTCAAAAGTCTAAAACTCTCGGACATGTGCTCATCTTAACTTTCAACTTCATTCGGGGTAGTGCGGTCTGTTCTGTTTCATGACTTGTGATTTTCGGCAAATGATTTTCTCCGATGGCCATTGGTAACTGTGACCTTTTGTAAATTCTGTGAAAAATTTTAAGAATATATTCTTCAGCGATCCCGACTCAGACTCTCATTTCTACTTTAGTACCTTTCTTACAGGAGGTTAATCTGTAAGTGGCGACCGCATTAATTATTACAGTTAGCATTCTACAAGGTTTTACACGGTTATAGAACTTTTTCCGAACTTTGACAACTTTTTGGATGACTTCAAGTTTAGGTGTACAAGCCGATACCTACCCCGATATCCGCTTCGACCCTAACAAAACCTTAGAAAATCCCTTTAGTTCATAGTAATATATGAAGTAATTTACTATAGATTACCACTTGTATGATGACAATGCATAATATGAAAGTTTTTATAAGTGCCAAACGCTCTGGCCAAATTCTATCATCCGTATTGTAACAATAGTGATGTTCTTACTGAGCCATTCAAACATGTATCCTACCGTGACAAAATCTGCCATAAAACTGCATCAAAGATGACAACATGGCTGCCTATTTATAAGAGAATTGAAGTGGGAAAAATTTCCTCAGCCTCTCAATTTGCTCCTATCCATCTGAGAATTTCACAGGATGGGGCCCTTATTTTATTGTTCCTATTTACGTATGGCAACTTTTTCTTGAAATCACTATTCATTACACCTTCTAGAACAGTGTTTCCCAACGTGGGGCCCACGCCCCACAAGGGGGCAATTTGGTTTTTTTAGGGGGGCAATTTAGAAATTGACTTGATACGACTTTACCGCTTTCTCTTTGGGTTATTTAAACGCAATGCCAGATATGGTTACAAAATATAGCAAAAAAGCAAATTCTTAAAAGGATCACACTAAATTGCCATAGTAAATGTTTATTATAAATCTTTTGAATTTGAATTTTAGTATTTCATTATATATTTTTTAATTTTACTTGCTGTGTTTTATGATAATATTAAAGTGTTTTATTTCAGAAACCATCCTATATCAGTTTCTTTAATAACAAATAATTTTTTTTATTAAAAATTATGTATGGGGGGCAAAAAAGTGTTGAAAGTGGGACATGACCCAAAAAAGGTTGGGAAACACTGTTCTAGAAGCTATGTTTGAATTTTCTGCTAATATCTTTTAGGATACTTAATCCACCACTAAGCATTTGGATCAAATTCTCTATTAAAATTTTCCTTACCGTTTAGTTTTTGTTACATTACTCTACCTATCTAAATCTGGGAGTAAACTATGATTAATTAAAAGTGCACAATACATTTTCCCTCCAGCATGATGCTAGACTGAAATTTCTAAAATTAATATCTGTCTAACTTCTCCTTATTTCAGGCTATAATTTACATACGTTACTTAGGGAAATTTGTTCATATTTTTGATACCCTATTTACTTCTCAATAGTGCTCCTATTAAATCTTAATGTCTCTTCATGACATAAGCGCCGTAAGCATGGGAACGCAAACAATGCTTCTACAAGTAAACTTGTAATCTTCTGAATTTTATCAATTTTCTTCACCTAATCATATCTTACTACCTATTTCGATTTTTTTTTACTTAAAAACATAGTTAGAATTTATTTAGCTACTTGAATTTTTATGCAGAAAACTTCTAGCTATACTGAAAACAACCCATGATTTTGAAAATTGTTATATATCTTCAATTTCATCAAAAACTTAATGTTTTTAATACTTCATTCCACCCAAGCATTTGTAGTAGTAGTACTTAAAATTGATATGTCCCTATAGAAAAATTCCTAGCCTACACATATTACACATCAAATTGACCTTAATATCATGTTTTATTAGTGGAAATGGATGTGAAAAAATTAATTAACTTTTGAGAAATTATCCTTTTTAATTTTGTTCATTATAAAAAATATTTTAAAATCAAGTCAAAAAGTGCTTTACTTACTTACTTACTTCCTCTTCATGGATAGGCAAAAAGCCTGTTCTGACCTCATTCTTCCGACCATCTCTTCCTAGGTCTTCCAATGTCCCTTCTGCCTGTGGGATGGTTAGTGTTCCAAACTGAAAAAAAAAACATTTTGTTTTTTTTCAGATTTGTGAAAAAAACAATGAAAAAAACTTAGCACCCTCGTTTTTTTTCTAAATTTGTTTTTTTTTTTTCAGAAAACTATATATTTGATAAATTATAGTTTTATTTATGGAACTTACATTTTACATGTGTGTTTTAAACCTTACTAAATCATATAATATCTTACATAATGATTCATAAATGTATCTATATAGGTAACATAATTTTTTATTCATCTTCTATGTCGGAACCACATTCACTAGTATCAGTACTACCAACACTAGTTCGGTCGGAGTTGGAATTTTCTGTTTCTTCTTCTGTCCCCTCTAGATTCATAACTTCAGAAATAGTTACATTTTCTTTTACTGGTTGTATTGCATGCAAAAGCTTTTGAGATTGCAATTTTAAATTGTGAGCAAAGTATACACACTGTGAATGAAGACTGCGCCGATAGTTCTGTATTATGGTCTTTTAAGTTTGAATTTAAATATTTTATCATACAAAATAGGAGCTTTATTTGTTTTCAATCGTTGGTTTACGCCAACGGTTGCAAGGAAATTATTCATAATTACTGACAATGACTCAGTATTATCACTATACGCTGCGAGTTCAACAAGTATATGAATATAAGGAAAGCACAACAAGTAATAAAAAGAGGCAAAAAACCGTAGTTAAATTTCCTAATTTTTTGAAAAGATTCGTAGGTCTACAGATAAATTTGTAGGGCCTGGCAGCACTAGTTCAAATAGCGAGTATCAATCCAAACAATGGGGAACGGCCGAACGGGGATTCCTTCTCACGCAACATAGCCTTTTCGGGAAGTCCCCTTTCGTAAAAGAAAACTTCAATCGATGTTACCAATATTTTTGTAATTTTTTTTTCTACTGAACCAGAAAGTTATAGAAGATTTAAAAGTAAGATAAGTACTTAGTATAAACTCTAAAACTGTCATATTAAATGATAAATGGCTTAAAAATTTGAAATTTAGTAGTTATGAAAAAAAACATGGTTTTTTTTTCACAGCTTTTTTTCATGTTTTTTTTTTCACGTCAGAAAAAAAACTGTTTTTTTACAACACTAGGGATGGTACTCCAGGGCAGGCTTAGGAAATCTGTCCTTTCTCATCCGTAGGTCGTGGTTCTTCCAGTTATCCCTTTTTTGGGTAATTCTATCATTTAGCGGGGAGATATTCAGTTGTTCCCTTATTTCCTCATTCCTCCTCCTATCATTTAGGGAATACCCTTTTACTGACCTTAAAAATTTCATTTCCGATGATTGAATTTTGCTTTTGTATTGCGTTTTATTTACCCATGTTTCGCTGCCATATAGCAGAGTCGGTACGGCCATTGTTTTATAAAACTTGAGTTGAGTCTCCTCTCGTGCTTTACCTTTCAGTGTTCGTCGAATTGTTCCACACATATACTGAAATCGGTGAAGTTTCTTCTTCACCTCGTTATCCTCATTAAAAGATAATTCACATCCGAGATAAGTAAAGCTGGAGACTTGTTGTATTGGCTGATTGTCTACCACTATTTTAACTCTTATAGGGTATTTCCCCTGCCATGCCATAAGTGCTTTACTGTTAAGAAAATGTTTCTAAAAGTCCCTTACTGTAAAATTATATGTGATAGATCCCCTTCTGAGCAGTTTTAGGTGAGATTACTGACATATAACAAAAACACAATCAGTAACTGTTAAACTAAGGAAAAAGGAAACTGCTTTAGGCAAAATAATTGCAAGGAAAGGGAAAATGACTCATCACTCACCAAAGTTGAAGGCAGCGACGAGAGAAGAACATACATTACTAACACACAAATAAATAAACTCAATATTTCGGTAGTTAACCTTATTCATGACATAGAAAATGAGTCATGCACCTCGTGAGATGTGCACACACCGTGGGTTGCTGCATGACTGGGTGGATTATCAATATGGCGGTGGGACTGAGAAATTGTATATAAATCGCAGATGGAGGTAAAACGGATAATAAACATTAAAAAAAATAGTAATAAAGGGGGGGGAATTAAATATATAAATATGGAAATATGGACAGAAAAAAAGGTAATACTTAAATGACAATAATGCTTCTACTACTGCTCCTAATAATGAGTGATGCGTCAAGGAAAGGAATTTTATCGGTGGTTGAGGCCAGGTGGGTGTCTGGTATCTAGGATGTTTTGGTAAGCAAGTTCCCATCTGCGAAGTTCTGAGGCGGCGGTGGTTTCGGGGAAAACTCTGATGGCTCTCACGGTGAAACAGTCATTGAAGTTGTTGGAGTTGTGGTAGTTAGCATGTTCTGGTACGGGGAGATATACATTGCGGGTGTGAACTGTTTGTCTGTGGCCATTCATTCTGGTTGAGAGTTGTTGTGTAGTCAGGCCTATGTAATAACTCGTGCAATGGCGACAAGTAAGCTGGTATATGACGTGCATAGTGGAGCATGTGGCATTCCCGGTAATGGGGAAGGTTTCCCCTGTAGCAGGGTTGGAAAATGTAGTGGTGGGAGGATGCATGTTGCAGGTTTTGCAGCGAGGTCTGGGGAGAGTCAGATGGAGGATCTGACTCTCCAAAAACACCTTACGGACCTTTTCCCTGTAATAGACCTTGCTGCAAAACCTGCAACATGCATCCTCCCACCACTACATTTTCCAACCCTGCCACAGGGGAAACCTTCCCCATTACCGGGAATGCCACATGCTCCACTACGCACGTCATATACCAGCTTACTTGTCGCCATTGCACGAGTTATTACATAGGCCTGACTACACATCAACTCTCGACCAGAATGAATGGCCACAGACAAACAGTTCACACCCGCAATGTATATCTCCCCGTACCAGAACATGCTAACTACCACAACTCCAACAACTTCAATGACTGTTTCACCGTGAGAGCCATCAGAGTTTCCCCCGAAACCACCGCCGCCTCAGAACTTCGCAGATGGGAACTTGCTTACCAAAACATCCTAGATACCAGACACCCACCTGGCCTCAACCACCGATAAAATTCCTTTCCTTGACGCATCACTCATTATTAGGAGCAGTAGTAGTAGCATTATTGTCATTTAAGTAATTACCTTTTTTTCTGTCCATATTTCCATATTTAATTTAATTTCCCCCCCCCTTTATTACTATTTTTTTTAATGTTTATTATCCGTTTTACCTCCATCTGCAATTTATATACAATATCTCAGTCCCACCGCCATATTGATAATCCACCCAGTCATGCAGCAACCCCCGGTGTGTGCACACCTCCCGAGGTGCATGACTCATTTTCTATGTCATGAATAAGGTTAACTACCGAAATATTGAGTTTATTTATTTGTGTGTTAGTAATATATGTTCTTCTCTCGTCGCTGCCTTCAACTTTGTTGAGTGATGAGTCATTTTCCCTTTCCTTGCAATTACAATCAGTAACTGATATGATAAAGGAGTTGGAAAGGGATTCATTAGAAGACAGGAGGAGGGTAAAGGGAGTACAAGACATATATATATTGGTGATGAGATGTGGAAAGATATTTTAACAAGAATTAAAAGAGGTGCAAGGTGGGGAAAAAATAACCATGACCACAAGCTGGTATTCAATTTCAAACACAAGGCTGTGAGAAGATTTTCTTTCATAGGTAAGGGGGTAAGGTATTGTAATAAATTATCAAGAGAAATGATGAATAATTTACCAAAAATGCTGAAAGAATTCAAAGTTGAAATTACAAGTGAGCAAAAGTAGGTGGGAAAATGGGTGTGTAGGGAAAATGCCACTGACACATGTGCTCCATTGCAATTATATTAAATATTTTCCATTCTGTAGATTGAGCAGCACCTTAGAACTACATATAGTAAAACCACACTATTTCATGCATCTACCACGATTTTTTTTTTTTTTTTTTTTTTTTGCCCCGTGAACACGAATGCCAACATCATTGGAAGGAATTAATCTGCGGCCTTTTGAAGCAACAATCTGAGTACATTGATCTTCTTGCTAGATGTCAAGATGCACGAAATCAAATGCCGAAGAATTGAAGTAATGCAGTAATAATAACAGATCTGGAAATAATGAAACATGTGTTCTCTTATTTTCACTCAAATACGTCATATGGAACAATTTTTTGAGGAAACTTTTTTTTTATCTTTTAATGTCAAAAACAATTCCAATGAAATTATTTGTAGGGTAAAAGAGGAAAATAATATGGTATTTTGCTTGACTGCACTAAAGACTTTGGTTGAGTTGAACAAATATCAGTTATCTTAAGATTTTTTAATACATTAACCTGCACAATAGAAGGACACTTATCGAATTTCTTGCTGTCACTGAGAGCACTGGGGAGAATCTAAGGCAACACTGGAAGAGCTAGAAAATAGTGAGCACATATTCAAAACTGTCATGGCCAAAGATACAACATTGGTACAGATATTTCAGGCATAAGTAGTAGAATTAAAACTTGAATATTAGGCATTAATTCAGTACATTTATTACACCATGTGGATGTCATAGTTGAAATTTTCTGTTGGTAGACACAGCTTATTTTTCTGTGGTAGCAAAAGTATTCTTTAGTTTTATTCAGAAAAATTATTTGCTATTTTCAATTTCCAACCAGCACTTAGAAATAATCAAAGGCAAATTAAAGCTCACTATACAATCTTTATCAGACACAAGGTGGCAAAGCAGAATTGAGGCAGTGAAAACCATATTATTTCAATTTAATGATGTAGAGAAATACATTAAAAGTTTCAAAAATCTCATGGAAGAATCACACACATTTAGTGATTGTGATTTAGTTTTGAACAAAATGCTCAGCTTAGAATTGATCATATCATTTCATGTATGGTAAGAGATTCTATCATATGTTAATACCCTAAGCAAAGTGTGGCAACTTGTTTAAACATTACTCTTGAACATTTGCATAAATATGGAAAATGGAACAAAGAATATTGATAAACTAGGTTCGAACAATGTCTGTCTGGCACTCATCAATTAATTGAAAAAAGCAGTTATAATCTGTAAGGTACGGAGACGTCCATATCCAACGTGTCTGTCTATCGCTGTATTTTGAAGTTATGGGACAACATTTGTTATTTATACAGATAATTTTTCAACCAAATGTAGACAGTATTTTCTAGACTTGCGCATAATAGTTCGTGAAGGGGAGCGCTCAGTTTAGTTCACAGTTCCCTCGCGAACTAGTTCGGTCTTTTAGTTTGTTAGTTCGCGTCTCGAATTCAGAGAAACAGATCGTTCCCTCATCTTGCTACCGCTACTGCATGCACTATTTTGTTTGTTAAGTCAGTTTTATTAGGACATAATCATTTTTTTGTTGTTTCTAAATGGAATTTAATATGACCTTCTTAACAAAAGTTATTGCTTAATAATAGCCCTTTCAAATTACATTAGCATGAACAGTTGGTGCCAATAAACCAAAGTGCTCATTGTCCTTTACACAAATGGGTAAATTGAATAATTTTGCTGTTTTTACTATTTACTTTACATGCATTCGTAGAATATTAATTTTTTAAATGGATTTGTTTATTAGTTCATGGAAGAAACATTACTTATAAAAGGCACTAATGATCCTGCCGTCGATGCACCCTTAAACCCCAACAACAACAACACAACATTACTTATAAAATATTATAAACGCGTTTATTTTGATGAATTAAAATACCCGTTTATAAGTAATCGGCTTTTTTATATAAATAAAGTTTTGGAAATCATGGACAAAATATAATTCTACTATTGGCTACAACTTAAGTACGATATGACAGAAATAGTATTACCTATATTATTAAGAAAAATAACAATAATACTTCCAATGTGATATCTAATAATTAGACATATAAAAATAACAGTGACCCTTGAATGAGAAAGTGGTAGCAATAACGAAAGTGCGTAAATTTCCAGTGAATTGGAGCTATTATTTTGTTAGTGAAGGGGAGAATAATCCAATACACATTCACAATTTGTTGGCGACGAATGAAACTGATGAAGACACAAAAGTTAAAATCTTTTTGAATTTCGCAAGTCATTTCTTTCATCACTTTCACAAAGCTGTTAACCAACAGACTGAGATAAGTATTATATTATGTCAGCTTTAAAATCAGCACCAGAAAAATGTAAAAGATACTGTTTCTTTGGTTAAGAAAACAAGAAAAAGCCTTTAGAAACCAAATTCTCCACAGAAAGTGATAATATAAAAAGATAATGCTCTAGTATTCGTTGATAAATGTCTGGAGTATCTTAGTAAATAGTTAGATTTTAATGAAAGCAATTGGCTATACAAAATCCAAAAATTAAATTCAAATCACAGGGTTTCATTTGATGACTGTGAGATTATATTAGAGGTTATAAATTTGTGAGAAAAAATGAATATCAAAGTGAACAAACTTTACTCTGAAATAACAATATTATATGAAATCCAGGTAAAAGTAAGAGAAGTATTTCATGAATAAAAAATGAGCTTTTTCTCGAAATTAATTTGACAACTGAAATCGATAAAGCATATAACAATTTTACTGTAGACAAAAAAGAATTAAAGATGAAAGAAGTGCAAAAAATATAGCTTAAAAAATGAAATAGTAAAAACATACCTTTTATCATTTTCTACTCTTTCGTAAAATATTATATTTATGAAGTGTAGCATATTTTTATAGATTATTCTTTTTAAAAAATTCCTACCATCAACCGAAAAAATATTGGAAACCCTAGTGTTGAATGGTGCTAGTTCGCGAACGGTAGTGCTCAATTTAGTTCACGAACGGTACCGCTCTCTATAGTTTGCGACCGGGAGCACTCTATTTAGTTCGCGAACGGTACCGCTCTCTTTAGTTCGCGACCAGTAGCGCTCTGTTTAGTTCGCGAACTAGGTCCTCCAACACAGCTCACTCGCTTGCTTTGCTAGCGCTACTGCACGCGCTCTCTTGTTTGTTATGGTAGTTGTGGTTATCGATGGTTGTCTTTTGATTGTTAATGGGATCAAAGTGTATTTTATTTTCACATTCCACATTAAACTTCCCTTTGTGACTTCTGCAATAATTATTAATGTTGAACAATTTATTTTTATTTTATTTTTATATCTGTGTCTTCAGTGAAATGTGTCCACAAGGAACTGTGTTTCCTTTCAGATAATAAACTAAAACAAAAGTTGGTCTTCGGGAAAGGATTGAACGAACTAACAAACTAAGGAGCGAGAGATCTTGGAACTAGTTCGCATAGTTAGCCTGTGGGAGCGCTCTTCCAAACTAGTTCATTCGCAAACTACACAAGACTAGTATTTTCTCCTTGTTTCAAAGGATAAGTGTGCAAAGTTTCATCAAGATTGGATGAAAACTGTGGATGAGGAACAAACAAACAAACAAACATACATTCATCTTTATGTATAAACATTATTCTTGTTTTAGCATAGAATAGATAGATGGTACAGACCACACTGGAAAGTCGAAGATAAGTGAGTTAAATAATCCTAGTTGACAGGCAAGCGCGGTACTGCTGAGCTAAAGCGCCAACTTCCTGGCGAAGTGGCTAGAGAGCTACATGGGCTGAGCTCTGCTCGGCCGAAGTAGAGACGTGTCCGCTGGGGTGCTCGGAGTATTGCCGATTATCGTGGCATACTGCAGAGTATTGACACAATTCAAGTTATGAATATTTCAGCATCATTTATTTCATTTTAATTATGAATATCTCTGCTCCTAATTGCACTATTTGAACCAGACAACTTCGATTTGATGGGAAATTTTTCAATTATGAGACAACATGTATTATTTATACAGAAAATTTTTCAACCAAATATAGACAGTAATTATCTCCTTGTCTCAAAGGATAAGTGTGCAAAGTTTCATCGAGATAGGATGAAAACCGTTGATTTGTATGAAGAAAAAACAAAGTTCAGTGCCCTCCTTACAGATTTTCTCGTCAAATTCCGTCAATATCGGAATAGGCATTTAATTGTCAAAACGTAATACAAGACAGAGACTTACTTCCGCTTTTATAGTATTCCTACTGCAGATTACACACACACTGACTACGAATCACCCCTGATGGATCAATATAACGTAAAAAAAGTGTACATCTACTGTATTGCAAGACTACCTACGAATTGCCTCAGGTTGCACCCCTACCTTTGTGATATCTATAGTTTAAAATTCAATCGGAATAACCGACGGCCGAACCGTCACTCTTAAGATCAAAAACAATTTTTTTTAAATCTTAGCCTACACAGAGATTTGAACCGAAGTTCGTAACCAAGTGCTTTAGCCACTGAGCTGGCAGTCCACTACAGGGAAACACAGTACGGAGATGTCCATATCCAACGTGTCTGTCTATCGCCGTATTTCGAAGTTATGAGACAAAATGTGTTATTTATATGGATAATTTTTCAACCAAATGTAGACAGTATTTTTCTCCTTGTTTCAAAGGATAAGTGTGCAAAGTTTCATCGAGATCGGATGAAAACTGTGGATTTGTATGAAGAACAAACATACAAACAAACAAACAAACAAACATACATTCATCTTTATATATAAAGATTACTTACATAAATTTATACACCACCATCACACATTATTTAACTTCACAATTACACAGCTCTTCTTCAGGTAACAAGTACTCATTGATTCACAAGACTGTAATGTAAATTTGGCCAAGAAACCAATCAAAATTATCTACTTTATTTTTAATGTTTAAATATAGGAGGAGAAAACTACTTTCTCATGAGAGAGATTGTTCAAACTTTTTTTTTTTTTACCATGCCCCCCCATCCATCAAAAGATAAGTTCCAACATCCCTCTTCCCACAATTTTTTTTTATCAAAACCCCCTCCCCCACCAGCCAAAATTTTATTACACTTCTCACTACTAACAGTATCATCTCAGAAGACTCTCACTAAGTATGTGATGATGGAATAAAGGTTTTCAACTCTAAGTGGCAGTGAAAGAGAAATAGTACTTCTGACAGTATAGAGCTAAGGTATTGTCCACATGAGTGGTGAAACTACCTCACATCCCATGGCCCTGCTTACAATTTTGTTTTTAAATAAAAAGCTTTAGGAGGGCCCCCTGAGCTGAGCTAGGGCTCTCTAACTTCACTTGGGGGCCCTGGTGCACGACACCGCCTAGCCCTCCGATAGCCACACCCCTGATCCTCTTCCTGTTTGAGGAACTCAATTTTAATTTGTATTAGAGAAGAAATTTAATTTTATCATTTACAAAACAACCTCTGTTATTTATTGTAGCTATGGATGAAATATTGAAGAAGGTGGTGCAGAGCATTGGGGAAGAAAAAATAAAAGCAATGGCATTGGGGGAGAGGAGTTTGGGGAGAGGATGAAAGAGAGGTGCAGGATCAGCTGGATGTGTGGGAGAGAGTAGTTGTAGCTTATGATATGAAGTTCTCTGCAGGGAAAAGTAAAGTGGTGATAACAACAAGAAAGAAGAAAAGGACGGACATAGACGTAACACTTGGAGGAGAGCAACTAAATAGAGTGGAATGTTTCAAATATTTGGGAAGATGTATTGAAGAATATGGAGGAAACAAGGTGGAGATAAACGAAAGAGGAAGATGTGCAGAGGGATTATTTAAGAGTATTTGAAGTCTGGTATGGAGTAGGGATGTCCCGCAAAAGAGCAAAGAGGCAATCTTAATACATACTTTGTGCCAGTTTTAACATATGGGTCGGAAATGTGGATGATGAAGGAGAGAGACAAAGGGATAATACAATTTGTGGAAATGAAATTTCAGAGGAGTAGAGTAGGTGTAACATGGAGACACAGAATAAGGAATGATAGAATAAGGGAGATGATAAAGGAATAACATGTAAGCTACCTTAGAATTTTGCAAATTCTAAAAACGAAGTTTGTTTACAGTAGAATGGGTATAAGTGGTCCACCCTATACTGCCACCTTAGAGCCATTTACTTAGCTAACTGAAGCAAGAAAGTTAACTATACAGTCAATAGAGATAATAAATCAAGTTTTAAATACTAAAAATCAAGTTCTAAACCTACCTAAACAGCTGTAGCAGAGATAATCCATCACAGTAAATGCAATATCTTGTTACGATGTAATTTCACTATAGTTCAACCCTTTTTTTCATTCTGCAAATTATTCATAATAATAAAGTCCAAAGTTAATGAATTTTGTTACAAAGAAACCATATAAAGAGTTTGATGACTTTAAAAGCCTAAAAAGCCGATATAGTAATTTATTATGTAAATGTGCACTATTAAATTCATGGAACCATAAGTTGGAAACAATATTAGAAGTCAGCTGATAGGGTGAGACAAACTTAATGTTCTCCAGCACAACATACTTATATTTTAGAAGGTATTAATGGTTTAAAGATTGTTTTTAAATAAAATACGTTAAATTTGACATGTGCTCTTAGAAACTTATAAATACTGCAAGCCAGTCCCGTAAATTTAGTGAGGGAAATAATGTTCAGAATATACAACAGTGAATTTTAAAACATATCTGGTAAACCTTTTTCAGAAACATGTAGTACTCTAATTATAATGATAGAAAACAGTGATACTTTCAAAATGTCTACTTTGTTTTTACCAGACCTGGAAGTAACTTATTTCTGAAATTAATTATAAAGTAGATATAGCAGTTAGAGAATAGCAAAAGAGCTTTTTAGGTATTTGAGAACCTGTAGAATCATTTAAACATGTCTTAAATTCAGTTTAATAATATTAGCGCAATCTAAAAATTTGTTACTACATCATAGACTGCATGTGGAGATCTTTTTGTTACAGGTGCATAAACAGGTCGTGTTGGGTATCAAAAGAAAGAGATTCTTGTAGAAGTTGTTCTGCAGGATCAGTTAGGTACAGGACATCAGGTCACAAGTTTTTTCAAACCTAGTGCAACATTAGGCCAGGTAACAGAGGATATAGGTTCCCTTTGTAGGAGTTTCACTAAGGATGATAGAGTAGTGATAGTGGGAGATGCGGGAAATAGTATTGATAGAAACGTGAGTTATAGTATAGAGAGTGACCTGAGGAAGGTGGTGAAGGAGGCACAGCATACCAGGGTGGAGCTCATGCAGGTCCTAAGTCGCCAAGACCGGCCACAATTGAACTATGCTGTGAGGCGGGTTAATGTGGAAACGGAAGTGCTACTTGGGAAAGGCATTAGTTCTGTGTTGGGGGTTGTGCCTGTGAACACCTTTGGTAGGTGGGGTTTCACTAGGCATGGCCCACACCTAAATAGATGGGGGAAGGGAGTACTTTCTGAGTTGTTAGCTAAAGCAGTGAGGGAGCCCGTTTCCAGTGATGATGAAATCAGGACTGTGCCTTTTTTAGGTTAGGGGCTGCTGGTGAAGGGACAGAAATAGATTATCAAAGTGATGCTGATTGCAGATTCGCGATGGGGAAAGTCACAGATAATAAAGAAATAGATGAAATGGCTGAAATAATAACTGACTGCGGTAAAAGTGGGAAAGAGGAGATAAATTCTGAAAATGTAAAGCCAGTAGTAAGGGTGTTAATGGTAAACTGTAGAAGTATAATGAACAAAGTAATCGAATTTGCAAACTTAATAGAGATGCACGAACCAAAAGTAATAATTGGCGTATAGAGTTGGTTAAAAGAAGAAGTACTAGACAGTCAGGTTTTTCCTGATGGTTACAGAGTGTACCGCAGAGATAGAGGAGCAATTGGTGGAGGAGTCTTCATACTAGTTAGCAAAAACTACCACAGTTCACTGGCGTTCATAGATCAAGACCATGAGTTACTTGGGGTAGATTTCTGGGGTAATAAAAAAGAAAAAATCAGAGTGTTGGCTGTTTACTGCAGTGGAAGAATGACAGAAGAGGATGAGGCTCTTGGGGAGAAATTAAATTCATACTCAGATTTCAGAGGTGAGAATAGAATGATCATCATCGGCGGGGATTTAAATTTACCAGGTGTAAACTGGGAAGGGAATAAGATAAATAACACAAGGGAACAAATATTTGCAAATATCTTAATAAGGGAAGGAGGATTTACACAAGTGATTGAGCAAAACACTAGGGGACAAAATATTTTGGATATATTTCTAATTAAGCCCGATGAAAACCTTTTGAGGTATCAAGTAACTGAAGGAATAAGTGATCATGAAGCAGTTCTGATGGATATTAGAGGATTCAGTAAACCAGCAGCCAAAATTGAAGGGGGAATTAGGTACAATTATAAAAAGGCACAGGTTTCAAATTTGAAGAGATATTTCAGAGAACAATTCAGCAACTGGAACGAAAGCTCAGGTACAGTAGAGTCAAGGTGGGAAGAGTTCAAGGAGATAATAAGAAAGGGGGAAGAAAAATTTATTCCAAAGCAGAAAATAAAGAGAAGTAGAGAACCTATGTACTATAATGTACTATAAAGTGAGGAGGTTAAAGAGGTTGGTAAGAAAAGAACATAACAGAGTTAAGAGACAGCAGGTTAGTTGGGAATGTTTAAAACAACTAAACAAGGACTTAATAACAGCAAAGAAAATGGCTAAAGATGGGTTTATGAAGAGTATTGTCAGTGCAGGAGGACCATTGACTGATGCATCTAGAAATTTCTATGGCTATATCAGGAAACTGAGGGGAAGGGAGGGTGTAGAGACACTTATAGATAAGGATGGAGAAGAAGTTACTGACAATTTGAAAAAGGCAGAGATTTTAAGTAACTTGTTCAGTGAAAGCATTAGGGACAATGAATCAGAAACAGGATGGTCTAATTTGGAGAACGAGCTTAACAACAAAATTAGAAATGATGATAGTAAAAAATTTGATATCCATCCTGAGGAAATCATGAAGGAAATAAGAAAGCTGAAAAAAAAAAAAAGAATGGGCTGGTGAAGATAATATTACTACAGATATCTTAAAGATAGCCACATGTGACATTGTACCTTATCTTGAAATATTATTTAAATTGAATCTAGACACTTGCTGCTTACCACAGGACTGGAAAAGTGCAATAGTAGTACCGGTGTTGATTGTTTACTATCTGAAATTAGATTGTTTGCAGATGACATAATGCTGTATAAAAGAATCAAAACGATAGAGGATTGTTAACAGTTGCAGGGTGATCTGGACAGAATATCTAATTGGGTTGGTAAACATGGAATGAAGATAAATGCAAAGAAGAGTCAGCTTATTAGATACACAAATAAAAAACAAAAGGTTAATTACGAATATAAGGTGGGGAAAGAATTGCTTGCTGAAGACTTGAAATGTAAATATCTTGGAATTACTTTTGATAACAAACTTAACTGGGCAGGACACATAGGACAGGTGGTAGGAAAAGGTTTCAAAGTTCTGCACTTGTTGGAGTGAGTGATGAGAGGATGTACGAGAGAAGTCAAGGAATTGGGTTACAAAAGTTTGGTCAGACCATTGCTCGAATATGGTAGTGTAGTATGGGACCCTCATTTTACGTATCAAATACAGGAGTTGGAGAGGGTGCAAAAAAGGGCTGCTAGATTTGTTTCTGGAAATTAACGCAGAATGCAATCAGTGATGGATATGATAAAGGAGCTGGAATGGTATTCATTGCAAGACAGGAGGAGGATGATGAGGCATGGAAAGATATTGCAATAGGTATGAAAAGTAGTGCATGGAAGGGAAAAGATGACCATGACCACAAGCTGGCACTCGATTTCAGGCACAAGGATGTGGGAAGATTCTCTTTTTTAGGTAAGGGTGTCAGGGATTGGAATGAGTTACCAAGAGAAATGATGAATAATTTACCGAAAACTTTGAAAGAATTTAAAGATAAAATTTGTAGAGGGCAAATGTAGGTAGGTGCAGGATAGGGGGAAGATGGGTGTGTAGGGAAATTGCCACCGGAGCCTGTGCTCCATTGAAATTAAATTAAATTAAAATCTTGTAGCTGCAAAATGGCCAAAGTTATTAGCAAATTGTGTAATATCACACTAATGACTGTATATGGTAAATCTGTCATAGCTACAGAAATTTTTATAAGGATATAAATTGTTAATCACCCTTCTATCTACTGTTAAAGTTTCAGAACATTAGAAGCTGTAGGAGCTAAGATTGAAGAACTATTTCATAAAGTCGGATGAAGATTGACGCGGTTGTTGCTCAAGTTGAACTTTGGACTTATGGAGCGATACTGAACCTATAAATACAATCAGCGCATGTATGCATTGTGTTTTGTTGGTGGGCACTCAGTGTGTGAAGGTCATAGGTCCATGACACGTCTTGAGCTGGGAGTAGGAAGTGTAGGCAACATGCTCACCATTCTGGCATGACATAATTTTGGTAACTTAAGTGAACTTTCATAAGTAACATATGACTTTTGAATTTCATAAAGGGGTTTGGTCTGGTCTGATCACATAGCATTACTTGTTATATATAAACATGGTGAAGAATTTTCTGATTGCCATCAATTGTTTTGGACTTGTAATTATTTTCAAGAATATAGTGAATTCGGACTTTGAAACAATTGTAGTGATCTTCTTTCATGATGTTAACCTAACCCTTCCTAGCTCCTTGGGGTTTGAATCAAGCAAGGTGGCAGCCGAGATAAGTTCATGAAATCGATAATCCAGTGTCTAGATATTACATGGTTGAAGTTAAAGTGATAAGCTGATATTTTAACCCCTAGTACAGTCTTTTCCCTTACATGGCAACTGTGACAGAATTTGAGCATTTACCCATTTAGGGAGTGTTTGAAATTTTCAGGAAAAATGAACACTTAGGTGAAATAATAAAGGGAATTTTTGCTATGATTTCAGGACTTATACATAAAGAATGAAATTGAACATTAAGAAATGAATGAAAATTTATTGAACAAAATAAACATTTCTTACAAAAGAATTTAACAATTTAAAACAAAAACAAAATTTTGATGTTAAAAATGAATACATATTACACCACATTATTTTCTTTGATATTTTTGATTTTTATAATATTTTTTTATGATTTTTCATATGTTTTCAAACGAATAATTTTGAATTTGTGCATGAATGAGAGAGTGAGGGAGAGGATGAATGACAGACCTAGCCCAAAGAGGAATTTTTTTTTAAGGGAACTCCAATTTTTAAGATTTCTGTTAGTTTTTTTCAATAACTTCAATCTTCGGGGGGAATGTAAGCTACCTTAGAATTTTTCAAATTCTAGAAATGAAGTTTGTTTACAGTAGAATTGGCATAAGTGAACCACCCGATACCCCAGCCTTAGAGCAATTTATGCAGCTAACGGAAGCAATAAAGTTAACTAAACAGTCAACAGAGATAATAAATCAAGTTCTAAACCTACCTAAACAGCTGTAGCAGAGTATAATCCACCACAGTAAATGCAATATTTTGTTACGATGTAATTTCACTATAGTTTATTTTAATTAATTTATGTAATTGCAATGGAGCACATGCTCCGGTGGCAATTTCCTACACACCCAACTTCCCCCTATTCTGCACCCACCTACATTTGCCCTCTACACATTTTAAATTTAAATTCTTTTAACATTTTCGGTAAGTTATTCATCAATCCCCTCGGTAACTCATTCCAATCCGACACCCTTACCTGAAAAAGAAAATCTTTCCTGTCCCTTGTGCCTGAAATCGAGTGCCAGCTTGTGGTCATGGTCATCTTTTACCCTCCATGAGTTACTTTTCATACATACTGCAATATCTTTCCATGCCTCATCGCCAGTATCCGCCCTGTACATTCCCATGACACTCCTCATACTCCTCCTGTCTTACAATGAATCCCATTCCAGCTCCTTTATCATATCCACCACTGATTGCATTCTGTGATAATTTCCAGAAACAAATCCAGCAGCCCTTCTTTGCACCTTCTCCAACTCCTGTATTTGATAGACAAAATGTGGGTCCCATACTACACTACCATATTCGAGCAATGGTCTAAGCAAAGTTTTGTAACTCAGTTCCTTTACTTCTCTCGTGCATCCCCTCATCACTCTCTCCAACAACTGCAGAATTTGAAACCTTTTCCTACCACCTGTCCAATGTGTCCTGCCCAGTTAAGCTTGTTATTAAATGTTATGCCAAGATATTTACATATTTACAAGTCTTCAGCAAGCAATTCTTTCCCCACCTTATGTTCATAATCAACGTTATGTTTTTTTATTTGTGTATCTAATAAGCTGACTCTTCTGTGCATTTACCTTCATCCCATGTTTACCAACCCAACTAGATATCCTGTCCAGATCACCCTGCAACTGTTTACAGTCCTCTATCGTTTTGGTCCTTTTATACAGCATTATGTCATCTGCAAGCAATCTAATTTCAGATAGTAAACAATCAACACAATTATTCATTAGAATAATGAATAGCAATGCTCCCTATATGCTACCCTGCGGCACACCCATTTTTACTTCCACTTCTTTTGATACCACATTTCCTACCCTAACTTTCTGTTTTCTACCTTTTATAAATTCGTTTACTCAGCAAATCACTTTCTCAACCACTCCAATAGTTTTTACCTTATTTACTACAATTTTGTGGCTTACTCTGTCAAACACCTTTGAAAGATCTAGTGCTACACTATCAATTTGGCCTCCCTTGTCCATTACATCTGAAATATCTTGCATATATCCCACCAACTGAGATTCACATGAATATCCTTGCCTGAACCAAGGTTGCCTACTTGAAAACCACTTATGTTCCTCGCATACATTTCTGATGTGGTTGCATATCAATCTTTTCATTAATTTACCTACCACTGAAGTCAAACTGATTGACCTGTAATTTTCAACTATATTTCTCACCCCTCCTTTATGTAGCGGTACTACTATCGCACCTTTCCAGTCCACTGGTAAACAGCAAGTATCCAGACTCAATTTAAATAATATTTCAAGATAAGGTACAATGTCACATCCAGCTATCTTTAAGATATCTGTAGAAATAATATGTGCACTAGCCCCCTGTAAGAACCTTAGAATTTTGGCAAATTCTAGTTTTGCTTAGGCTGGACTTAGAAATTTCGGGAAGAGTAGTTTTCAACTTTAAGGAATTTCCCTGTAATCGTTCCTACAGTTAGAATTCACCATAAAAATCATTTTAAAGTGTATTTATCATATCGTGAAATGTTTATTTTAAGAGATATTCAGGTTTGTTCAGGCATTGAAACACACGATCGGAAAAGTAAAATTCTAAGATTTGTAATATCTTTAAATTGAGTAAAGCAACAGCTGAACTTTTGTCACCAGCTATAGTCAGCATTGTTCCGGATATTTTGGCAGTAAAATTAAATAATTTTGCAAAGTTTAATTAGCAATTTTAATTAAGAGAAAAAATGAACTTTTTAATTAAAAGAAATATTAATTTGAAATTTATATCAGTAGATAGCTCTAATTAAGACGATTACGAACATATAATAGTTTTGGTAAAAAGCTTAAACTTTTGTGTAGTAATTAAGTTTTTGAAAATAATTGTTGACGCGCGTAAAAATCCAGAACACTTAGGGATTTTTCCCGATCGCATTATAATGTGTCACTACGCGAAGGGTGAACAAGACATTTAAAACTAATCACTTAAAAATACTCACTAAATATCCGTTGATCTTCTATTAAATAGGTCTAAACACTGTCAGACTTTATTTGGTTTTTATCCTCTTGTTCATTTAATTTGCTGGGTCATATTTTGGCTAGGCCACAGTAGAAAGTTGTGTTTCGGCTGTGACGTCATTAAACCTATATAAACTCGTACTTACATGTGACCGCGTCTGTCTTTCGTCTTTGGTTTGATTTCATCTTTCGGTGTCCTGAGAGCATTGTGAGTGAGCCTGTGTCAGTCTTGTGTCAGGGCGGGTAGGAAATCTGTTGAAGGTGAAGCTACCGAGTCGGCTATGTTGGGACTTTGGTGTGATATCCAGCGAGGATAAAGGTTAACATGAACTTTTAAATTTACAAAAGGGGTGTGGTCGGTAAAATTTATCTCCACAATCTGCAATATTTTGGAAAGGTGTGTTCGATTTTCCTACTCAACTGTTAAATGCAAACTTTGGTAAATGTGACTTTGAAAATAAAACTTTGAATTTTCTGGAACTTTTGTGATTTAGTAGTTATTTTGGAACCTTTTCTAGATTTGTGGTTCAGAAACAGATCTAGTGGCGACCTTCAAGCATTTAAGTTGAGTTTCTATTAGGCTACATGGTCAAATTTAAATTACTTTGTGGAGATTGCACAGAACTTTCCATCCACATAAACTGTTAGTTGAGGTGCTAAGGCGATACTACAGCCCCGGTATCAGCCTGGTTCCTTACACCCCTTATGTTTCTTCAGCTTGCTTATTTCCTTCATGATTGCTTCAGGATGAATTTCAAATTTTTTAGTATCTTCATTTCTAATGGTATTGTTAAGCTCGTTCTCCAAATTTGACCTTCCCATTGCTGGTTCATTGTCACTAATACTGTCACTAAACCAGTTACTTAAAATCTCTGCCTTTTTCAAATCCTCGGTAACTACTTGTCCATCCTTAACTATAAGCGTCTCTACACCCTCCCTTCCTCTCAGTTTTCTGATATAGCCATAGAAATTTCTAGATGCTTCAGTCAGTGGTCCTCCTGCACTGACAATACTCTTCATAAACCCATCTTTAGCCACTTTCTTTGCTGTTATTAAGTCCTTGTTTAGTTGTTTCAAATATTCCCTACTACCCTGCTGTTTGTTAACTCTGTTATGTTCTCTTCGTACCAACCTCTTTAACCTCTTCACTACCCTATTATAGTACACAGGTTCTCTACTTCTCTTTATATTCTGCTTTGGAATGAATTTTTCTTCACCCTTTCTTATTATCTCCTTGAACTCTTCCCACCTTGACTCTACTGTACTTGTGTCTTCCTTCCATTTTTTGAAACGTTCTTTGAAATATCTTTTCAAATTTGAAATCTGTGCCTTTTTATAATTGTACCTATTTCCCCCTTCAATTTTGGCTGCTGGTTCACTGAATCCTCTAATATCCATCAGAACTGCGTCATGATTACTTATTCCTTCTGTTACTTGACACCCCACAGGGTTATCATCGGTCTGTATTAGGAATATATCCAAAATATTTTGTCCTCTAGTGTTTGCTCTACCACTTGTGTAAATCCTCCTTCCCTTATTAAGGTATTTCCAAATCTTTGTTCCTGTGTATTATTAATCTTATTTCCTTCCCAGTTTACACCTGGTAAATCTAAATCCCCATCAATAATGATCATTCTATTCTCACCTCTGAAATCTGAGTATGAATTTAATTTCTCCTCAAGAACCTCATCTTCATCTGTCATTCTTCCACTGCGGTAAGCAGCCAACACCCTGATTTTTTCTTTTTTTACTACCCCAGAAATCTACCCCAAGTAACTCATGGTCTTGATCTATGAATGCCAGTGAACTGATGTAGTTTTTGCTAGCTAGTATGAAGACTCCTCCAGCAATTGCTCCTCTATCTCTGCAGTACACTCTGTAAACATCAGGAAAAACCTCACTGTCTAGTACGTCTTCTTTTAACCAACTCTCTACTCCAATTATTACTTGTGGTTCATGTATCTCTATTAAGTTTGCAAATTCGATTACTTTGTTCATGATATCTCTACAGTTTACCTGTAACACCCTTATTACCAGCTTTATGTTTTCAGCATTTATCTCCTCTTTCACACTTTTCTTCATTGTGCTATTTCTTCATAATAATAAAAAGTCTAAAGTTAGTAAATTTTGTTATAAAGAAACCATAATAATGAGTTTGAAACAGAGAATCTTTATTTTTCAGCTGCTTGCCAGGTAGTTTCAAGAGAGAAGCGCCTACTTAAACTCATCAATGTTTTTTTTTAGGTCTGCCACAAGGTCCATTCCTCTCCTCTGTACTCTTTAACTTATACACTCCAACATTAAAGTAAAAAGAGTTTCAGAGAGGCTGAAGAAACCCTGACTTGTGACCCTCAGGTAATGGAAGCCCACTTTCAAAAATTGAGCCTTCAACCTAACTGCAGAAAACAGAAGTAGCTATATTCCATATAAGCAACAAACAAACTATTGGCCCACTATTAAATTCAGAGATCAGATGCCCAATATAAAATTACCCAAAACTTCCTGGGAATAACATTAGACAGGTTTCTACTTCATAGAAGGCATCTTTAAAACACTGCTGCCAAGCTGAAAAGTCAGAACAATCTAATTCAACTGGAGGCTGGAATTTCTTAATGAACGAATGCAAATACTGTACATTAAAAATAGCCTTGATATTGGTGTACTTCTCAACTGAATACTGGTCTAATGTGTCACTCAGTAGCTCTCACACTTGGATGCCGGACATTCAACTTCACCAACTATCACAATTTATTACCCTTAACTACATCTCTCCAGTGACTGCTGGATTTTAGCAACATCCTACCACTGCATATCAGAAGGCAAAAGGTCCTTGCTCAACTTTGGCTGAGAATGTTGAATATTTGAGGCACCCCTTCCATCAAGATACTAGGCAATATAAAACATAGGTGCAGTCTTGCTGCCCTGACTGTAAAACTGCTATGAATTTACATGCAACTCCTTCAGTCCTACAGATAGCTGGATAGCAGAATGGGTATCACCAATGTGAATTAGTAATGCCTGCTCAAAGCTTCCAGAATTCTATCTGTCTTGATCAAATTGAATTAGCTAAAATATAGGAACAACTGGCTGTATTCTACACCTGGAGCCATGATAATTCACTGTACTGGAAGTTAAGTGTGGTTGCACAGTGTGCTGGATTTACAACATTGTGCCTTCTGTGGATATTTGGAAAATTTGTATTTTACAATGCTGGAGGCATGCTCTGGATAGTGAATCTAGGTGCCAGTTGTAGAGGGTATGGCTCACAATTTTATGCAGCAGCTTTTACACCTGTCAGTTGAGGTCATTGTTTGCTCAATTGTGTACAAGGTCTGTTAGAAAAGTATCTGACATTTTTTTTAAAAAAAACATCTGATGGATTTGAATGAAGCACACTTGCATGAGCTGACCTTGAACCTTACTGCACATGCGTCAATTTCTTTCCCCGCCTGTTGATAGCATTAGTTGCTAGTAAGCAGCATTTGAGTGAGCTTTGTGTAGTGCTCTCGTTGGTTTTTAATTACAAGGAAAATGATGGATTGACTGGAGTAGTGATACTGCATCAAATTTTTGCCAGAATCTGGGTGACGGACAAGTGGAAACCATTCGGAAAATTTTTCGGGGCATCACACAGATTAAGGAGTGGTACAACAGATTTAAAGTTGGCCACACATCGGTGGAGAATAAGGCTCATTCCAGTTGGCCATCAATATGCCGAAATGACCAGATCATTGCCAATGTGGAGGCTGTGGTGATGCAGGACCATTGTGTGACTTACTGAGAAATTGCAGAAGATCTGGGCATTGGAACATTTCATTGTAACCAAAGATTTGGCCATGAAGAGTGTGTGCAAAGTTTGTGCCGAAGCTACTGATGGTGGCACAAAAGCAACTTTGTTTTGGAGTTCCACAGGACATGCTGGACTTCATAAACAGTGAGCCTGACTTGCTTATGAACACCATAATCACTGGTACAAGTCCTGGGTGTACAAGTATGACCCAGAAACCAAATACCAGTTGTCACAGTGGAATCATTCTATGTCACCAAGTGCACAGCAACATCAAAATGAGGCTGACTGTTTTTTTTACTCCTGTGGTGTGGTGTACCACGTGTACGCATCACTGGGTCAAACAATCACCAAAGAGTACTACAGAGAAGTCCTCCATCACCCATGTAATACTGTGCAGCGCAAGAGACTGGAGTTGTGGTCAACAGGGAAATTGGTGCCTCCATCACAACAATGCTCCTGCACATTCCTCCCACTTGGTTCAGATTTCTTTGGTGAAAAACAAGACTCCATTAGTTCAACAGGCTCTTTGCTCTCCTGATATGGCTCCCTCCAATTTCTGGCTGTTCTCCAATCTCAAAAGGCAATTGAATAGTGGTAGCATTGCTGGGACAAGTGTGTGGAGTCCCAAGGAGACTACTTTGAAGGTGATTAGAATTCCAACCCTCCAGGTATGCCAGTTTTTTTCCCTGGCCAAAGGTCAGATACTTTTCTAACAGACCTCGTAAATTTTTAATATTCTACGTTTTGAGTCTCATTTTTAAAGTATATTTCCATAGATGTCATGTATGCATCAAATGATAAACTGAACCACAACAAACCTCATTTATTGCTTCATTATTTGTACCAGCTAAAAAACCATATCACCATTAGTTCCCATGTCATTGCATTCAGTGTAACATCAACTTTCTGCATCATATATAGCTGTATCTAGTTTCAAGCTACTCATGATTACACATGCTAGCCAGTTTGAGAACTACATTTCTCCCATGTCTATCCATGAAACAAACATATTTTTTCTTCTCTATTATGTGTAACAGCCTATGAAATTTATAGGGCTCTTGGGCTTAGTTTAAAATCATCTGTCACAGATACTTTTTCGATTAGTTGCAGTATATTCTCGATTAAAATAGAAAATGAATGAATTAAACTGATGGGATGATTGACATCGACATTATAGGTGTTATATGATTCCTAAAACTGTTTTCCATCCATTTGTTCATTTACAAAGCTTTTGCACATGTACTTGCATGAAATTCCAAATTGAAATCACTATTTATTTTTAGAAGAAGGTAAATAATTTTATCCTTTGTGTAAATTTCAGCATATATATATATATTATTAACGCAACCACACAGTTGATAGTCTTAGCTCCCAACAATTACCAACTGAACATGTTTTGATTCAGACCAAACGGTCACTATGTTGTGATTTCTTCCCTTGATTTCACATGATTCTTGCATGATTCTTGGAGCTTTCTTCAGCATCTGATATTCTACACAACAGAGCTCTTTTCCACGATTTATCAAAAAATTAATCACTAAGCTTTACAGAGCCACATTTAGACTCTGTGGGCCCCTAGGCTATACTTGCGGTGTGGGCCCTTCAGAGTCTGTGGGCCCCTTGGCTATAGCTGTGTGCCCTTTTATATATTTAAAACAATATTGATAATTTATTATTAAATTCATAAACATTTAAATGAAAAATATAGGATAATGTAATGATACTAAAAATATACAAAGATAACATACTGAAGAATATAAAATTCGAAACATGTTTTCTGTATCATTTCTGAGAGTGAAGTGAAAGAGGTTAGCAAGTGATGCCCGCGAGTTCAATTTTTTGATGATGATTGATAGACAAGGCGCTGCTTATTATAGTTGTTCTGCAACCAAATACCCTTAGCAAAAACATAGGAAATTACAAAGCCATATTTTTAATAACAATATAAAAGAATAGGCCTACATATTAAGATAAAATAAATGATAAAACATGATTAAGTAATATGTAATATAGAAAGATTTATAACACAACGTCGATTATTCATACACACATGTCAACAGGAAGACAGCGTGTGTAAACTATTTTTATTCAGCGTTCCACTAATCAGAACCTTCCCAAGCCACGCCAAGCGATCGAGATTTCTGAATGCTGAAATAAAGTTTTGAAAAAAATAAAAGGTTATCTAAAACAAAAAAAACAAAAACAAAAAAAATTAATTCTAAATACAATTATTTCAATAATAAACAAATGTAATTTTTTAATATATATATAAATTCTTACTTTCAAACAAAACATATAAACTTGGACCTCCAACCACTACTCGCTGTTTACATAGTATACAAAGTGAATTTATCATGCCTAACCTTCTGGACATGAAGGCTAGGGAATATTAGGTCGTATTGCAGGAGTACTTCAATGAGTTCAATCTACATTCATATGCCCTGACTACAGTATACTGCAATGTTATGTTACAAGGATTATAAGGGCTCATAGTTGAGCTGCAAAGTTGTTACTTTTTGGGGTAGGTGCACTGAAATATTGTTTTGTAGTACACCTGTACTTTAAAGTATTGAACTTCACATGTGTGAACATTTTTTTATTTTTTATGAGTATTTTAGAAATTTTTATGTTAAAACTGTTCCAGAAATCTGGTAATTTCTTTTCACATATTTGATTATTGAGATTTGCTATTGCATGTGGTGCAGGCCCCATTGTGGTGCGGGCCCCTAGGCATCAGCCTATGTAGCCTATGCCAAAATGCGGCCATGAAGGCTTATGGTATAAGTTGGTATAATGCAAAAGTGCTTCCATAGGAAAATTACAACCAAGGAATGTGCTACATCATCATATATATTATTTCTATAAGGGTTTTTTTTTTTTTGTCACAAGCCTTTATCTGCCTTCATACTTAACTGAAATCAGTGAATGAGGTGTCATTTTAAAGCTTATGGTCTCCACTATGGTCACATCATATTCTAAGAAAGGAATTTTTTGGAATTCGACACTTAAATAGTAAAAATGTCAATATTTCTAAAATGCTGCTTTTTGTGTTATGAGTCATTTATCCCCCCGGATACTGATCTGAAATCATTAAATGAAGTATCATTTTAAACATTACGATTTCGGCTTTGGTGACAACATATATTAAGACAGGATTTTTTTTGGAATTCGACCCTTAAAGGGCAAAAGTATCAATATTTCTGCAACGCATTTTTGTGTCATAAGCCATTTATCTCCCTTCATCTCTAACCAATATAGATAAATGAGGTATCAATTTAAGATTAATGTCTCCGCCATGGTCACATTATATTTTAAGAAACTAATTTTTCGTAATTCGACCCTTAAAAGGCAAAAATGTCGATATTTGTAAAATGTGTTTCTTGTGTCTCCAGCCATTTATCTCCCTGGGTATCTAACTGAAATTGATAAACAGAGGAAGATTATTTAGAGTAATGTATCAGCTTTGGTGAAATCATATATTAAGAAAGAATTTTTTTGGAATTCAATTCTTACAGGGGAAAAGTATCAATTGTTCTGCAACACATTTTTGTGTCACAAGCCATTTATCTCTCCTCATATCTAACATATATGGATAATTGAGGTATTAAATTAAAGATTAAGGCCTTCGCCATGGTCACATTATATTTAAAAAAGGAATTTTTCGTGATTCGGCCATTAAAGGGCAAAAACTTCAATGTTTGTAAAATGGTTTTTTTTGTTTCTTGAGCCATTTATCTTCCTTGGTATCTAACCAAAATTGTTAAATGAAGTAGGATAATGAAGAATAATGTCTCAGCTTTAGTGACATTATATATTAAAAAAGATTTTTTTTTGAAATCCTACCCTTAAATGGAAAAAGTATCAATTGTTCAACAACACATTTTTATGTCACCAGCCATTTATCTCCATTAGTATCTAACTGAAATAGATAAATGTTGTATCAATTTAAAGATTAAAGTCTTTTTCTGAATTCAACCCTTAAATAGCAAAAATATAAGTATTTCCAAAATGCGTTTTTTTGTGTCTCGAGCCACTTTGGTAAACGAGGTATTATTTTAAAGACTGCGTTCTTCATAAGGTCTTCGGTTTTGTTACACCATATTTTAAAAAATGATTTATCCAAAATTCGACTCTTAAATGGCAAAAGTATTAATATTTCTACAACGCATTTTTCTGTCACGTGCCATTTATCTCCATTGTTACCTAACTGAAATCGATAAATGGGGTATCATTTTAAATATTAAAGTATCCCTTTTCATCACATTATATTTTAAGAAAGAACTTTCTCCAATTGTAACCCTTAAGGGGGCAAAAATATCATCATTTATATCGCTTGATGTCTAACTGAAATCGATAAATGAGATATTATTTTAAAGACCAAGGTGACGGCTTTTGTCACAGCATATTTTATAACAGGATTTTTTTATTTTTAATTTGACCCTTAAGGGGCCAAAGCATCAATATTATTTCTACAACGTGAAATTAATAAATGACATTTCGTTTTAAAGATTAAGGTCTCCAATTAGGTAAACTCATAACTAAGAAAGAATTGTTGGAAATTTGATAAATACAGAGGTCGTGTGGACGCGGCAATTCTCAGCCAAGTCCCTAGATTGCAGCAGCATATTTCTCAGAGAAGTCGATAAACTATTTTTTTACAATAAGTAACCTTTTGGATTTTTTTATGCTATGGAAACATTTTTGTTGGGCTATAGAATTTCAATGTAAGGATTTTATTTGGACAACAATATATATCACAGAGATGTTGATATGTTGTGGGCATTTTGTTCAGGTTGATTGTATTCTGTTAAGGTCAGTGACAGTCATACAGTTTTTTTTTTGTTTTTTGTTTTAAAAGTTTCCTAATTGTTTATTAATATGTTGTAAGTATTTTTTTGTGTACATATTACACTAAAAAACAAAAAAATTTCTACAAAAGTGCGGTTCCACTTTCCTTTATATTACAAGCATTCAACCTCGCTATTCATCATATTTTATTAGCGAAATTTTCGCATGGGTCATCTGGTATTTAATTAATAATGATAAAAATAATAACTTCCTGTCCTCTGAAACTAAGTTTTTAAATTAAACACAACATACCAACTTGCTTAGCTGCATGAATAATAGGACAGCACTCAGTGGCGTAGCTAAGTCAACAAAGGCCCCGGTGCAAAAAAAAAAAAAATATTTTGGGCCCTCAGGCCAGACGGGCGACCCTTTTTTTTTTTTTTGCTTTGTGAGCTCGTAGGGGCCCCCTGAACTGAGGATGGAGGCCCTTGAATTGTTCTTTAGGGGCCCCCCTAAGCAGCAAGGGCCCTTTGTGAGGGGCTCCTGTGTTCTCAGGGGCACCTTAGACGACGGTAAGAAAAAAAAAGGTCGCCAGTTTGCCGTGAAGGCTCGTGGGCCCTCTAAACTGCGCTTGAGGGTCCCTAGAGGTGCGCTTAGGGGCCCCTTGAAGTATGCTTGGGGGTCCCCTGAGCATGAGGGCCCCGGTTCACTGCACCGCCTAGCCCCATAGTAGCTACGCCCCTGAAAGCACTTAATTCAACCTAAATTTTTCAATTTCTAATGCATTTTGATTAACATGTAAATGTTACATTCTTTATTAGTTCCAGTGATTTTGAAAATTCTCATGTAATTAATGTTACAGGACAAAGAACGTTTATTCATGTTTGTATTTGTGCCTTGTGTGGAACCAAAAGTAGAAGGTGCCTTCTTGACAGAACACCCAGCAAAGCTATTACAGCTAGGTCTATACAATACTGTTCCTCTGATAACTGGTATTACTAGTAATGAAGGAAAATTTCTGATGAAATGTAAGTAATAATGACTATAGTCATAGTTCATATAAATTTTTACTGTAGTATATCTCATATTTACAAAAGGCACTAAATGGGAGAGATAAATTCTGTAGATATTGGCAGCAAACAAAGATATAAATAAAGACTTGTTACTCCATTGATTGCAGATTCTGTTTCCCACTTTAAAATTATTTGACACCTGAACTATACAATACTCATTCAATTCAAAAAACCGTTAAACTTATAAATTCTTTAACTTTTCAAGTTATAGTCTGAAATGGTAATGCAAAAAATATTTTAAAAAAATTAACTCCACACTTTTCACATACTTCCAATCAATTTAAACTCATCAGACTAAATTTTGCCCCAATTCCAAAACTAAATTGATGTAAATGTGCTTCAACAATTTGCTCTGGAGAACAAGCAACAATCCATGATAGAGGGTTTTTATAAGCCACTAAGCTACACACATCATAACTTCCAGCAGCTTGGTACATTCCTGAAACACTGAATTCAAAATGACATTACACATTACCAAAAATCCATAATAGTTTACTTTAATTCCCTTAATTAAACAATTCCTTATCCAATGTATACTTGTTTAGTAATTTAGGCTCTATATTATTCAGTTAACCAATCAGCATGTTTCATGACCGGCTTGCCATTCGCACTTACTTTACCAATATTCTTACACTCTTAATAAGCTTTTTACAAACCTCACCCCTAAACTGAACTATGAAACACAAAACTGTTTCAATTATATTTTACACAAATAAGGCATGTACCAATGGAATATTGTGCCATCACAAATATTAGCTGTTAACTATCCCATAGCACACTTTCTTCAATTGTATCTGTTTTTATACATTTCCTACCCTCATTGTGTGCTTCCTGCTTTTAAGAATTCCTCCACTGGTTTTATCGGAAATGATGGTAAGTAAGTGATTTATTTATTTATATGCCAATCGGCTTTGTACATAAAGAAATAATTATTAACATCAACATATAAGATAATTCATAAAAGTCGTTTAATGTTGAAGATTAGTCCAGCATGAGATCCTCCAAAGAAGTTGATGTTGGTAGCATGTTAGTTAACCAGACTTACTATTCTATGGTATGGTCCAAAAGCAACATAGTTTTTGTTGGGTTTTACAGCACCCAGCAGTCTTCTAGTTTGAAGATCTATGCTTGCTCGAGTATTTATGGTGAATCAATAACACCATTTGTCAATTGCTTCCGACATCGTAGGCTGTTAATGTTATAATAGTGATACACATCACACACGTCTGTAAAGTTTTCACCATGAGGATAGTGTAACAGGAACTTACAGAAGTTATGCTGAACTTTTTCGACACAGCTTATTTGTTAATCTGTAAATGGTGACCAGACAATACTACCATATTCCAGTAATGGTTTGACATAGGCAGAGAAAAATTGAAAAACTGTATTAACATTTTTTAATTCATTCCAAGATCTACATATGAATCCAAGTACATGAAATGCTGGCAGAGTTATGTAGTTAATATGATCAGAGCAAGTATGCCTATCATCAGTCGACGCTCCCAAGTTTTTTATTGCGTTAACTACTTTCTCGTTTTGACCACATAATGAGTAGTTAACAGGCAGCAGGTTGTGACTTTGGGAAAACATATTGGGATAGCACATTTGTTTATGTTCAGGTTCAACTCATTTATCTGACAACATACCTTGAAACACGCTTTGCTGTTAACTTCTTTCTTTAATCGTTCTTTTTAGAACCAGAAATAATTCACATATATATATTAACAATGAAGGAAGGCTCAGTTTATGATAATTACATTTTTAATAACAATGATAACTAAGCTAAACCAACACCCGTCTTACAATCTACATGGATCGTTGCTTAATACTTCCTTTCCGAAAATTACAGGTACATGAATTGATAATCTGATCTCACGAAGCGACGTCTACTTTTCAAGAAGTTTTGAGTTCATTTGTTTGTTGATAATGACCTGTGAGTTGTAAAGGGAAATTCAGAGCACGTATATTTAATATTCTCCATGAAATTTTAATCTTTAATTGAACTTTATTGAATGCTAAATAATTTTATTAAGTTATTGCCTTTTTGGTATCAAGCAGCCCAGTTACAGACAATAACTCAGAAATGTCTTTTTGTAGAATATCAATGTCATGATCATTGTATATTGCTCTGAAGATCTTCATATCATCAGCATATTGCAGATTCTCAAACTTAAATTTTTCACAAATGTCATTTATGAATATTGTAAGCTATCTGTTAAATTTTGTAACTGTGTAACAAAATTTTGTTCTTAGAACCACAATTTAGATTGGATAGAATATTATTGCATTTCATTTTCAAGGTTAGTTTTTATGATTATTCAAGTCAGAAAGCAGATTTACAGTTTTTAAGATAGTATTGGTTGAGCGATTTTTCTTTCCGTCGGCCGCGGGCATCTATGTTCGCGGCGGATTAAAGGTCAGCTAGCGTAATGCAGATATCCGCTGGCCTATGCAATATTTGCTTGCCTTGTTCCACAAGGAAGCTATATATGTGTATTCCTTTTTTTATGAGTTACTATTATTGTCACGCTCAAGTCCGCAACGGTTAGGTTTGCGTGCTTAAACATTGCAGCGAGTTAAGCTTATTATTAAACTGTCGGCGAGTTATGCCAAAGTTTGGAGACGATTAAAATAAGAACTAAATTACGTGTGAAGAGATTACAGCTCAGATCCGGATTGCATCTTGCTGGAAGTAACAGACGGTGTTCGCGTTGCAGCCTGGCCATGCGAGTAGATCCTGCATTCATAAGGTGAGTGGATTTCTGATTTGCGCTATTACTGGCCGAATCGCTGCTGCCGAATTTCGGGTGTCTGTGGTCGGCGGAAGTGGAGAGAAATCGCTCACCAATTAATTAATCACGGTTACGTTCCCTGCGGGAAGTCACTATTTATACGTGGCTTTCCCAAGATAGATTATCCATCATCTATTTTTTTGGTCCTCCTGGTGTCGGATATGACACGATCAGTTTGATTAATATAATCTTTGTATAAGCAAGTTACGCTATACTTCAATCATATTTTACAATATGGCTTTCGGGACAAATGTTGATTCTGTAGAATTCAAACGGAAGCTAGCGTTATTAACTTCAAAGTCGGATATGATTTTTGAGAGAGTTAATAAATTGTATAAGATTTCTATGAACATCTCTTCGTTTGATTCCCGGACCAATGAAAGTTTTATGACTGATTCTGAAACAATTGATGACCTTCAGATCAAGTTTGAATCTATGATAGATCAGATTAATGATTTACATTTGACTAAAGATCCTGAATATACACCTGATTATACCCCATTAGCTGCATTTGAGGATTTGTACACGCGTATTAAACGAACTCGCAACAAAATTAGTGCCTCTACCGTTACATTGTCATCGCGTCCGAGTGACCGTGAACACATTAAATTACCTCCTATAGATATTCCTAGCTTTGATGGTAGTATGGAGAAATGGTCAGTATTTTATGAATCTTTCAAAGCTAATATTCATGATAACGACCAGTTAACTAACTCACAGCGTGTGCAATATCTTGTAAGTAAACTAACAGATAATGCATTGAAGTTAACTGCAGGTATTGTACCTACAGCAGAAACATACCAAATAATGTGGGAAAATCTAGTAAGAAGATACCAAGACAAACGCCTGTTAGGTACTCACTATTTAAATATCATTTTGGATATAAAGCCTAGCAACAATAATCCAAACAGCTTGGATACATTTATAGAGAAATATTCAGCAGCAGTTGCAGCTTTGAAACAATTAGGCATTCATGATCTTACAGATTTTATTTTATTTCAATGTGCATTGCGTAAGATCGATGCTCAAATTGTACAAGCCTTTGAAATGTCAGTACGCGATAAAGAAATGCCCACTTACAACGAATTAACTTTATTCGTGAAAGATCAGGTTAAAATTTCTAAACGTTCAAGCAATATGAACAGTGCAAGTTCGGGATTATATTCTCGCGCTTCAGATAACATGAACAAGCGACTGACATGAAAATGTGACACGGGGACGTACTTCCAAAGCATTTGTTTCTAAAGAAGATAACGCAATAGTCAGAGACAATATGGCAACTAAGCTTATCTCTGGATAAGCAAATAGATCATACATTACTCTATAATTGCTCCCACTTCAAATCTTTGGGTTCGCCACAGAATAGATATGAATTTGTAAAATCAAAAAGAGGCTGTGTGAACTGCCTGGGAATTTCTCACACTGTTTCCAACTGCAAATCGTCGTCTGTTTGTAAGTTATGCAAGAAACGACACCATACTCTCTTACATTTTGATAGGAAAAATACGCAGACTCATTCCACTCGTCTCAATACGAGTGAGAATTGCGCGTTGCAAGCCATTTCCGACAACAGTGTAAAAACAGACCGCGCCAAAACTTGCTCGTACTTGATGTCGACACCAACTGTTCTGGTCCAGGCTCGCATCATCGGCTCATGTAAATAAGGCTTCACATAATGAATCTCCGCTTTCCTTGAGCGTTAGTGTAAAGACTAATTTTCATATATTACTTTCCACAGCTCAAGTGTATGCCAAGTCCACTGATAATAATTATCAAGTAATTAGGTGTCTAATTGATAATGGATCACAAAATCATTTAATTACCATCGATTGTTGTAAGTCATTGAACCTACAGATAATTCCATTAAATAATTCCTATGTGAAGGGTATAGGTTCGAGTTCGCGACCGATTTATGGTTATGTGAATATCGAAGTACAATCCCGTGTATTTAAAAGTAACAAATATAACATTCAAGCTCTAGTTGTTGATTCTATTACAGACCAATTACCTTCTCATTTTATAGAAAAGTGTGACATGTCATATTTGGACAACCTACCTTTAGCTGATTTAACATGGAATATTCCGGGTAAAATTGATCTTGTGTTGGGTGCTCAGCTTTTTCCGTATATTTATTTCGGAGATAGAGTTGAATCAGGTACTATGGCACCACCTGCTTTACTGACCGCCTTCGGTTATGTGTTGATGGGAGAATATTCTAGTATTCATACTCACCCTACATCTTTTACTGCTCTAGCACTCAATGAATTGGTGCAAAAATTTTGGGAATTAGAGGAGATATCTCACAAAAAATTCCTAAGCCCTGAGAATACAGAGTGTGAGAATTTATATACTCTATCTGTGAGTAGGAACAGTGAAGGTAGATATACTGTGGCTTTACCGTTCCTTTCAGATCCTAATGAGCTTGGCAATTCTCGTTTCAATGCTTTACGCCGATTTATGGCGCTCGAAAGGAAATTTAAACTATGTCCCACACTCCGAGAGAGCTATAATAAAGTTATTGAGGAATATATTACAAATGGTTACTTAACAGAAGTTCGTGAATCAGAGGTTAGCGATGACGGGTATTATATTCCCCATCATGCAGTCATCCGCCCTGATAAACCCATGCCTCGCATTGTACTTGATGCAAGTGCTAAAACTCATACTGGTTTGTCATTAAATGACATTTTGCATACCGGTCCTAATTTACAGGCCGATTTATTCTTGCTTTTATTAAACTTTCGGTTATTCCCGATTGCTATTACAGCGGATATCAAGCAAATGTATTTGCAGATTGGTGTTGTTAATGACCATCGCAGATTTTTGCGAATATTATTTCGTTTTGATGATAGCGAAATAGTTCGGACATTTCATTTTAACCGTATTCCTTTTGGGTTAAAATCGAGTCCTTTTCTAGCTATGCGCACTTTGCGACAGCTGGCGGCTGAAGCGAGTTCTCAGTTTCCTGAAGCCTCTGAAGTCGTCGAGACTAAAATGTATATGGACGATTTGGTTCATTCTGTTCCTGATGAGGAAACAGCTTTTCGTTTATCCCGAGAACTAATCTCATTATTGAAGTCTGGAACTTTTGATTTAGTAAAATGGTCCAGCAATTCTTCTGGGTTACTCGATAGTCTTCCTGATTCTCATCGAAGCCCAGTAAACTTTTCAGAAGGAAACGTAGTGACGTCAGCTAAGGTTCTGGGGCTAGCATGGAAACCTTCAGACGACGTTTTCTACTTCACCACGACCCAAGTCTGCGAAAAGTGCACGAAGCGGAACATATTATCTGTAGTGGCTCGTTTGTTTGATGTTTTGGGTCTGGTTGCTCCGGTTATTTTGTTAGCCAAGTTGTTAATTAAAGAACTGTGGCTAAGTAAAATTGATTGGGATGATACCCCGCCCGAGAGTGTGTTACGCCGATTTGCGGCGCTCACTCAAGAATTACCTCTTCTTTCCACTATGGAAATCCCTCGTCATGTAGGTGCATCAAAGGACTGCAAGGCCAATATTGTTGCCTTTTGTGACGCAAGTATGAACGGTTATGGTTCTGTTATATATTTACATACTACTGATGCGTCTGGCATATCTGTTCGACTATTATGTGCTAAGTCCAAGGTTTCACCTACCAAAATAACGACACTTGCGCGTCTCGAGTTATGCGCCGCGCTTCTGATGTCGAAATTAGTTAAATTAGTTAATGAAACCTATCGAGATCGAGTCCATATAGTAGGCACCTATGCCTTTTCAGACTCTACGGTAGCTTTGTCCTGGATTCATTCTTCCCCGCATCGTTGGTCTGTTTTTGTGAGTAATAGGGTCGCTCAATGTCAAGAGAACCTTGCTCCGCAAAACTTCTTTCATGTTGCGGGAATCGAAAATCCAAGTGACTGCCTCTCTCGAGGTATGTTACCGTCACAATTAGTTTCTCATAGCTTGTGGTGGAATGGACCGTCTTGGATGCATCGTCCCACTTCTGAGTGGCCCATTAAAACGTTTTCTCCGGGTGATTGTAAGGAATTACCGGAACACAAGACGAATGTTTTCACCATTACTACCACTCAACCTGAACCTTCCGTGCTGTATGGTTTATCTCAGCGCGTGTCTTCTTGGGACAAATTATTGAGAGTTGTGATTTACATTTTTAGATTTATAAAGAAGATTACCCCTTCTGGTGGGGTAAAGAATTTGTTCTTTGCTGAAAGGGCAATAATTCGTGCGGTACAAGATGTGCACTTTGCAGTAGATATTGCTCTTCTAAAAAAGAATAACTTGCCTTCGAAGAAGCTGCGGAATTTGTCAGTATTTCTTGATGAAGAAGGTATTTTACGAATTGGTGGACGACTGTCTAAGTCGGACTTACCCTTCGAAGCTAAACATCCAGCGCTACTTCCCAAGCATGACCATGTTGTGCATCTTATTATCAGACATTACCATGTTTTGAATTGTCATGCAGGGGCTGGTCTGTTAATATCGATTTTGCGGCAGCGCTACTGGATTTTAGCTGCGAGGATTGTTGTTCGGTCCATGGTACGTAAATGTAATTTTTGTTTTAGAGTTAATCCTACTCATCCTACTCCTAAGATGGCAGATTTGCCTCCCTGTCGCATACAGGAAGCTAAGGCTTTCGTTCATACTGGAGTAGATTACGCAGGTCCGATTCCTATAACCCTTACACGACGCCGTGGTCAACACTCTCAAAAGGCGTACATTTGTCTTTTTGTGTGCCTAGTCACTAAGGCTATACACATAGAGTTGGTCTCAGACTTAACGTCTGATACATACTTAGCCGCATTCAAGCGCTTTATTGCAAGACGAGGACCTGTTTCTTGTCTATATTCAGACAATGGTACTAATTTTGTAGGTGCCAAGGCTCAGTTAGAAGAGTTGAACAAAGCTCTAAAACCTGAATTAAGTAGTCGCCGTATCGAGTGGAAAATGATCCCTCCGCGTGCTCCGCATTTCGGAGCATTGTGGGAGTCTAATATAAAGAGTTTGAAGACCCATTTATTTAGAGTGATTGGAAATCAACTTCTCACTTATGAAGAACTGCAAACGGTTCTAGTTCAGATTGAATGCGTTATGAATTCGCGACCTTTAAATGTAGTGTCGTCGGATCCATACCCAGAAGTTATTACTCCTGCACATTTTTTGATGTCAACTCCACTACAGTACTTACCGGCCGCTGACATGTCTTGTTCGAATCTAAACCAACGTAAGAAGTTGTTAGATCAGATGGTCCAGTCATTCTGGAAAAAATGGCGACTTGAATATTTGCACACCCTGCAAGTTAGACATAAATGGTCGACACCGGATAACCCTGTTCAAGTGGGTACAGTTGTAATCGTGGGGCAGGATGATTCTCCCCCTTTGAACTGGCCCTTAGGGGTGATTATTAAAACTTATCCTGGTTCAGACAATGTCACTCGGGTGGCGATGGTGAAGACACGATTCGGCACTTTTAAGCGTCCAGTGGTTAAACTTTATCCCATACCAACACAATAATATTCTTTCTTTCATTCCTTTTAATGTATCAAATTTATTAATAGCCTTTTAATTTAATCTTTCGTCAATCCTACTCTCAACCCCTATCTTCATTATTGCTTTAAATCAGTAAAGTTACTTTAAGTTTTATGTCACAACTTAGAATATCCCATAATGTGAGGGAAAATTATTTTTATTTTTTGAAAGTCCTAAGAACTTTCAAGGGGGGGAGCATGGTTGAGCGATTTATTCTTTCCGTCGGCCGCGGGCATCTATGTTCGCGGCGGAATTAAAGGTCAGCTAGCGTAATGCAGATATCCGCTGGCCTATGCAATATTTGCTTGCCTTGTTCCACAAGGAAGCTATATATGTGTATTCCTTTTTTTATGAGTTACTATTATTGTCACGCTCAAGTCCGCAACGGTTAGGTTTGCGTGCTTAAACATTGCAGCGAGTTAAGCTTATTATTAAACTGTCGGCGAGTTATGCCAAAGTTTGGAGACGATTAAAATAAGAACTAAATTACGTGTGAAGAGATTACAGCTCAGATCCGGATTGCATCTTGCTGGAAGTAACAGACGGTGTTCGCGTTGCAGCCTGGCCATGCGAGTAGATCCTGCATTCATAAGGTGAGTGGATTTCTGATTTGCGCTATTACTGGCCGAATCGCTGCTGCCGAATTTCGGGTGTCTGTGGTCGGCGGAAGTGGAGAGAAATCGCTCACCAATTAATTAATCACGGTTACGTTCCCTGCGGGAAGTCACTATTTATACGTGGCTTTCCCAAGATAGATTATCCATCATCTAAGTATTTTCAATATTTTTCAATTTCAACATTCTTCGGCATTCGCCTGGAGTGGGAAAGTTCATACTTAAAGTATTTATTTTCGGCTAAACGATTAAAGTTAGGATATTTTTCATGATAACTAAAGTTAACATTTATTTAAAGATCTAGCGATTCGTAAAATTTCAGAGGGATTGAATTGTTTTTGTTCTCAAGGCCAAATTAGCTAATGTGAGGACTTCAGATGTGCGTTTTCATATCTGACGAGCTTCCCATCAGCCACCCCTGTGAAAGAGGAAAAGATTTTGTTCCCACACTTCGTGTGAGAACAGTTGCTAGGAATCTTCGAGAACCGCTATGTGATATAGACTCGTGCGTGCAGTTGTTCGCTCTCAGTCTGCCAGGATCCTCGAACGCGATAACATGTAACTCAGTAGGCCAGAAAGTTTTATACCTAGCACACCAGTGAAAGTTTTATTTTGGGAGTAATGCTTCTTCTTTTATTCAAGTTGAACATAATGTCGCGTTAAAGTAATTTTCAGCAATGTAGAGCCTCCGGATTGTTTGAATTTACTAAACTGTGGAACAATGGGAGCGTGTGATTCTCTTTCATTTAATTATTACAACTAAAAGTTTGAACTTTGAACTATTGGGGTGTGGTCTGGCTTGACCGGTTAATCGAACTTGTAAAACATTACTTTGGAAAAGTCGTCTGATTGCCTGTACAGTTTTTGGTTTCGTGAAATTGAAGAATATAGTTATTTAAATGATATTGAACTATTTATTGAACCTAACCTTTTCATAGATTTTAGGTTACACACAGGCTACACACAGTCAGAGTTAAGATCCAAGCTTTATGCACCAACCCTAAGCATAAGCTCGCTTCTTACAATATGCTACATATGGTAGATCCTCAATGGGAACCTTGTGGTACACCATAGGTAACAGTGTACTCATTCGACAAATGACCATTCATTCGTACTTGTAAACACCTGTCAGATAAATATGAGCGATGCCAGCCAAAGGCTTTGGATTGTATCCCATAACAATTTAATTTACTGACTAGAATTTCATGGTTAACCATGTCAAAGTTCTTGCTGAAATTTGTATATAGGGAGTGCACATCTTTACCTTTATTCAGTGCATTAAGTATGAAGTTAACATAGAGATAGAGATTAGTTGACGTAGATCTTCTGCCAAAGAATCCATGCTGCTTTGATGTTATGATATTTTTTAATGCAAAAGTAAGCTGTGCCAGGACAATTTTCTCCAAAAGCTTAGCAAGTGATGATTGAATGCATATTGGCCTATATTTACTGACATCAGATCACCTGATTTATATATGGGTATAATATATGATAGTTTCCATGTTGAGGGAAAATTTCCTGTTTCAAGAGACTTATTGAAGATGTGAGTGATAGGCTCACAAAGTCCAATAACACAATTTGTCAACAGAATGTTGGGTATCAGGTCAGGTTCAGCACCTTTATTAATGTTCAGTCATGCCAGTTCATGAAAAACATCATCAAAATGGACTTCAAATTTAGAGATGTCTGCTTCTGGATATTTACTGCTATTGTCATAAATGGTAGGAGCAGGTGGACGATCTGATGGATCTTTGTATATGCTCTTGAAGTATGATGTGAACAGATTGTTGAACTCAATACCATAACTCACAGTTGTGACATTCCATATCATGGCCAAAGGAATGTCAACATTACTGTGTCGTTTATTTTTAATGAAACTCCAGACTTTGTTAGTGTCAGATTTCAAATCTTCTTCAATTTTGTCAAAATAACAATTGTAACAGGATGCACTTAGATTTTTACATTCAGTTCATAATTTACTAAAGTCAGTATAATAACTGCTAGTTTTTCTCTTCTTGTAATTTCTATGAGCGATTTTCTTCTGTTTGATTTTACATATCAGTTCCTTAGAAAACCAACATGGATAATTAGCATTTTTCTTAAAGGGCAATGGGACAAACTTATTAATACCCCTGTAAACTATCTCATTGAGCCATTTTACTTTGTCATCGATATTGCCCAGTTTATATAGATTTATCCAATCGATACCCATTAATATTTATTCAATGAAGAAAAGTTGGCACATCTGAAGGCATATGTAGGTGCATTATTTGGTTTCAGACTTACTTGAAATATGAGTAGTGCAGCTAATAATAGCAGATGTCTTGTTAATCAAGTCACCCGGGTCACTAAAGCACAAGTACACTATCCGACCATGATCATTGCAAATGTTGTTAAGTTGAAGGCATCCAGAAAGAAGAAACTTCTTGTTCACCAACGTTTCACATTCTACTTAGCGTAAGCTACTATGAATATTATAATCACCAAATATGATGAGTTCACAATTTGGATACTTATTTCTGATGTATGATATGGTTTCCAGATGAGTAGAATATATATCAATGTAAGACTGTGGTGGAATGCATACATTTCAAACAATAATGTCACCACCATGACCTTTGCTTCTGACAAAAATTTGCTCTAAATCATCATAATTTATTGCAACTGGTTCAACAGTATTACAGCACTTTATAGCCATAAAAACTCCATCACCACGCTGATGAGTGCTAGTTGTTGAGTCTCTGTCTTTTCTTTAAATATAATAACCATTATCAACTACTTCACCATCCATAATAGATGAATGAAGCCACGACTCTGTGATACAAAAAACATAAAAAGCATTTTAAAAAAGATGAGCTCAACTCATGGCACCTCTGGAAGCATTTTGAACACAATATCCATTTCTCTCCTTGATTGTCTTGGAAAAACGATTTCTGCAAATTGGACATGAGACATCCTTGTTGCCTGAGTTATCCTCATCATCAATGGACACCAGTGGAACTTGTGTTTCATATTCAGAGTTGCTAGAACTTTCATCATACTTCTTTGTTTTCTTTTTAGGATGTTTGTCAATTATATGCCACATGATCTTTATCTCCAATGATGAGGCATCTCTTGGCATTTTGTGAATGTTTCTTCTGACACTCAGATGCAGTTTGTTTCTTTTTGATAAAGGTTTATAGAATCATCTTGTGGGGACTTCCTGGTACCGGAAAAGAGGTCCCTCCTCTATGAGATGAATCTTTGTGAACTTTCATTTTCCCTTCACAGCAACCTTATGTCCCTTACAGCAATCTTTTGTCATCCTCAATATGGTTATTTTCTCCATAAAACTTTGAGATTAATACATATGATTCATTAAAAAGCAAGTTTTGTGGGCATAAAAGAAATGACTTTTATTCAGACAGGTAAGTGAAACTTAATGATGGCAATGTATTGTCAGCACCGAGGAAACCTTCCTGACAAAATTTAGAGCATGTAAGTAAAACTTAGATAACTTTTTTAGAGTAACTAATAAATACAACTCTGTAAATAAAATAAATAAAAGGTTAAAAATATAATTAAATGATAGTAAAGATTAAATAAGTTACTAACAAAGTAACACTTTGCGATTAAATTTAAGTTTAAATGATGAAACATGGGATTTTAATGTTTAACTTTTTTAATTATGGCTTTATGCCTATTCGACGTTGAGATCTTTAGAGTGGGATGGGATTGGGGACAAGAAATGGGAAGAAATTCATCCATGGCCTTTTTGAAGGCAGCA
This sequence comes from Vandiemenella viatica, assembly GCA_031002005.1. Classification (NCBI taxonomy): domain Eukaryota; kingdom Metazoa; phylum Arthropoda; class Insecta; order Orthoptera; family Morabidae; genus Vandiemenella; species Vandiemenella viatica. The sequence continues at coordinate 200,810,095 of JARYHS010008074.1, read as the reverse complement.
TCTTGGCATTCGCCTGGAGTGATTTGGGGAAGCCATGAAAAACCCAAATCTGGATGCCCAGATGGTGATTCGAACCAGCATCCTTCCGAATTTGAGGCCAGAGTGTTAACTGCTCTCCCACCTTGCTTGGTAGTGTTTAACCTTGTCATGAACTTCACACGTGTCAAATAGAAATCAGAATTTGTGAAAAGAAAGACATGAAAAATTAAACAGAGAATTAAATTCCAAGAAGAATGATATCTGTTTATAGTTTCAAATGAAATTTATAAGGGGGATATAATTTTCTGAAGTTCAAGATTTCCTAAAGTAAAACATAATTTGGGAAATGGAAGATTACAGCCAAATAAATATAGCTAAAGATCTGAGACATATGTCAAATTAAAGAGAAAATTAAGAGGAATGCGGTGATGTAAGTATTTTGGTCAGGGATTCAATAGTTTTAAAGAGATAGAGACATAACTAAAATAATCATCCTTTACATTTCAGAAATTAGTGACGGCTACACAAAGAGGTTTAGAAGAAGATTTATCATAGGTATTGAATAATCAGTTTTACAAAATAGCAAAGTTTAAGGAAGTTCTGAATTAATGACTGGGGATTCTGGAAATTCCCACAGAGAAAGGTTATAAATAGCCTCATCATTTTTCAAATATGCCAGTCAATCAAAGAAGACAGTACATGACATTTCGTTTCATGATAGGAAAGCAGAAAATTTTTCATCATGTAGCTTTCAGAACTTTGAGATATTTTGACCAAGAAGAACTTAGAAATTATACAGTGATGAGCTTTGTATTTTTTAGGAGGGTTGAATTTTATCAATATTTGGGAAGTTGTTGGGGGATTCATAAATTTATTCAAGAATGAAAACGTGCAGTTGCAGTCTTTAACTCAGGATTTTGAGGTCCGATGCAACCTTAGGATACCAGTTTAAATTAAACAACTTTGACTATATGGAATGTTCTTCAACATTGGCTTTTATTTCTAAGCAACATTTTCAACCGTTATCTCTTGCAGTGTACCAATAAAAGTGTATTGGAACTGAAATCAGTTTAAGAAACAGCATAAACTTGAGTATGTTTCAGAGTTAATGAGAGGACTCACTCACCCCAAGGGACATTTTCTCATTACAGCCATCCATGGCCATTTTGCTTGGCTCTTCCTGTATAATACATCTCCAAAATTAATCTAACTATTATTGACATGCAAGGTACAAGTGTTTCATGGATGCTAAGGTCACAAGATGGGATGAGACAACAAAATCTTAAGAAATCATATGCAGTTTTTCTTAGCAGCTGAGCCAGGAAACACTGCTCCCACATCAATGAAGGCAAAAGCCACGTGGCCCTTTGGTACTACACTCCTTTGCAGTAACATGAGAAGCTGGAAAGTAACATCATAAAACTGGGATATATTGGCTGAGAAAGAAAAACCCAGTTTACAGATTTGAGACTGGTTAAACATCCACATTACAAATTTATTAAGAAGAAACCAGGCAGGTCAAAAACCAAAGAACCAAGAAATAAAAAGCACAAACAATTTTCTATCACATAACATCTTAAAATTGTTTTGGAACATCAGAGGTCTCAGTACAAAGCAAGTTGTGTTGAACAACATACTCAGGAAGTAGTACATCAACACAACTGCAATTGTTGAGGAAAAAAGGAAGTAATTAATTGAAAGTTTATGGGCTGATGTACAGTAGTGTTGATGAGAAATATCATACCTGCTGTGAAGTAGCCTTGATGATCATTGATCAATCATAGTTAGGAAAAGCATATTACTAATCACAGGGAAGTGGGTGAAAAATATAGTGTTGTTAAATGTTTCTAGCTGGTTACAATCAGATAACTCAACATTATCATCACCATCTCCAATCAATGAACTTTTGTTTTTCATAATTTATTATTTTCATTTTTAATTATTTTTCTTCCATCCTTTCCATGAAATAAACAATAACAAATATAAACCCTTATATGTTAATGTTTTGTGGTAAATTATGCTGTAGGACATTCTGTCATTATTCAGTTATATATAATACCTTTCAGCCATAGTTAAAAAGGATAAATGTGTTTTAACTTAATAATTAATAGGAGAGACTTTGATCACTTTTCTTAGGGGCAGGAATAGCAGACAATCCTGAAAAATTACAGCATTTGAACACAAACTTTGAAAACATTATTGGAGCTGATCTGCGACTCTCAACACAAGAAAAAAGGAAAAAGGATGCACAAAGAATAAAACAGTTCTACTTTGCTGAGAAACCTGTGTCTAACAGTTCAATTGACAAACTTGTGCAGGTGAGTACATTATAATAAAAGTTATAACAAGTCAATGTAATACCTAAAAAACACATATTTTCCTTTTAGTTCTTCTTAAAATAGAAGTACTGTCTGGTTGATATCCATACTTTTTAATTTGATGATGGTGGCAATGAATTTATTATTAGATGAATATAGCAAACAGGGAACAAAATTACTAAATTCAAGTGCTAATATTTTCCAAATTCTTATTACATATTAATGTGTTGTCATTGCACAGAGAAAATATTATCTGCTTTTTGATGTTTGTATTTGAATTGTTTTCCAGGGTATAGCCCTGATATTTGATATTGTGTTACAGAAATTCAACAATTAATGAAATTTTATAATTTTGAATAAAAATCTAAAATTATTAAAGCATAAACAATACCTAATTTCATGAAGACTACCTTAAATTAAACTGTACTATTGGGTGTCAAATGTCACAATACCAAACGGTATAAATTGTGTACTAAAAATATCAGCAATAAAATTTAATATAGCGAATTTAAGAACTTCTCAAAAATTACATTTGAAAAGGTTCACTTACATCATTGCATATTTATTTCTTCATTTTGGTTAAGCAGTTGGAGCATTAGGAAATTCTGAAGGAAATTAATTAAATATAGTGTAGTTAAAATTATTTTTTTATGATGGTATGCAAGTATTACAGTGATTATGAATGTCAAAGTATCATCTGTACAGTTCAGGCCATTGCTTTACCAATTACTTAAAAAAAAATCAGTTTACATGTACAAAGAAATATACATCTACAGACATAAATATTTCACATGTGACAGTACTTTCCAGTTTACTTGATTTTACAGAGAATTGCTTATGGCCATATGTCTCGTTGCTATCAACATCATTAGAAACAAGAAAGAACTGGGGCAAGGAACAGGAAGGAATTTAGCCATGGCTTTTTAAAAGAACCTTCTCGGCATACAGCTGGAGTGATTTGGGGATACCATGGAAAACTCATATCTGGATGGTTGGACAGTGTTCACCCAAATGCGAAGTGAGACCGTTACTATTCATCTGCCACACTCGGTACAGGGAATTACTACTAACAGCTAGGAACAAAGCCAACACAAATAAGACTCATTCATGCCATGAAGTGTGCTTTTATAACACAATCTAGCTATACGCCCATCAAGATTTCATTGCTATCATACACCAAGAAATTCTCCAATCCTAATGTTTGCAAGAAATGCAGTGCTTCATTAACTGAATCAGACTGAAATAATCAGAATATCCCAAGAGTATCAGGACTCATTTATAAAATCAGATTGTTAATTACAACCATAAAACCAAAGGTAATGAAGATAAACTCAAAGAGACAAAGCATGCTACATGTTAACTACATAGTAAACTACAGTTCTGAGTAGATCTGAAGCATTAAAGTTAGAAGAGTAACCTACATCTTCGTATGATGCAACTAAGGAAAATGAAAGCGGCTTCTAGGTGATATAAATAAGAAAAGAAAGGGAAATTAACCCACCACATACCAAAGTGGACGGATGCGATGAGAGGAAACACTTATGCTGACAAACAACTACACAATATTTCAGCATCTGCCTTGTTCACAAGTAGAAAAACGGGCCATTAGGCTCGGAACGTGTGTACACAACGAACGTTACCTAATGACTAACCGTGTAGTGGGGGAGGGGGGGAAGGGAATGGCTAAGGAGTAGACTATCGATATCGGTATGCAATGTCTGAGATAAAATATTTAATATATTGCAGGTGATGGTAAAATGAGCATGTGTAGTAAGGGTACGGTATAAACATGGAAGAAAAAAAAAGTAAAAAAAAAATGTAGTGAGGGGTTAATTGGATTTTAATGGTGGTTAAGTCCAGGTGGGTGTCTTGTAACCAGCATTGAGGTTGTTGGAATCATGGCTATTGGCATGTTCTGGAACTGGAAGGTACCCACTGTGTGGTTCAGATACATAGATGACATATTTATGATCTGGACCCACAGCGAAAACCACCTCCTTGAATTCCTCCACTCCCTTAACAACAGCAACAATTCCATCAATATCACCTGGACTTACTCCCACTCACACATCACATTCCTTGATGATAACATCATGCTCAGGCACGGTGTCCTTCATACCGCAGTCCACATCAAACCCACTAATTTACAGCAGTATCTACACTGATAGCTGCCATCCATTCCATACCAAACATTCCCCCCCATACAGTCTTGCCATCCGTGCATGTCACATTTGATCTGATGCTCATTCTCTCCATCAATACTCACAAAAGCTATCCCAAGCCCTTATTTCCTGTTGTTACCCCAGGGATCTTGTACACAAACAGATCTCCCGTACGGTCAACCACCCTCCACGTAACCACTCTCACTTGTCTCCTACAAAAACCAAAAACCAACCATAGCCCTGCCTTTGTCACTCAGTTCTCTCCTGGCCTCGAGTCCATCAACCATATCTTGCGACAGGGGTATGACTTCCTTCGCTCATTTCCGGAAATGCGTACTCTCCTACCCAAAATTCTACCCAAAGTCCCTTGTGCAAGTTTTAGCAGACCACCCAATCTTAAGAACATCTTAGTGCACAAATACCCTCCGTTAGACTCTCCAAAAGCACCATATGGATCTTATCCTTGCAATAGACCCCGCTGTAAAACCTGCAGCATGCTTCCACCCACCACTACATTTTCCAATCCCACCACAGGAGAAACTTTCCCCATTATTGGACATGCCACCTGTTAAACCACTCATCTTATATACCAACTAACTGGCCGCTATTGCACCAGTTCTTACATAGGCCTCACCACACAGCAACTCTCTGTTAGAATGAATGGCCATAGACAAACAGTCCACACCCACAACCTGTACCTTCCAGTTCCAGAACAAGCCAATAGCCATGATTCCAAACCTCGATGACTGTTTTAATGTGAGAGCAGTCAGAGTTTTTCCTGACAGCACCACTGCAGCAGAACTCCGGAGATGGGAACTAGCGTACCAGAATATCCTGGATACGAGACACCCACCTGGACTTAACCATCGTTAAAATCCAATTAACCCATCACTACCCTTTTTTTCCGTGTTTATACCGTACCCTTACTACATATGCTCATTTTACCATTGCCTGCAATATATTAAATATTTTATCTCAGACATTGCATACTGATATCGATAGTCTACTCCTTAGCCATTCCCCCCCCCCCTCCCCCACTACACGGTTAGTCATTAGATAACGTTCGTTGTGTACACACGTTCCGAGCCTAATGGCCTGTTTTCTACTTGTGAACAAGGCAGATGCTGAAATATTGTGTAGTTGTTTGTCAGCATAAGTGGACGTTGCCAACGCATTCGTAGCATGCTGGATTTCACGATTTGGATCACCTCTACGTATTACCACCGACCAAGGCAGGCAGTTTGAATCAGCACTGCTCCGGAACCTGGGCCTCTTGACTGGAACGCTAAGAACCCGCACCACTGGCTGGCACCCCTGCTCAAATGGCATGGTGGAGAGATTCCATCGTCAACTCAAAGCAGCTATTATGTGCCATCCCGGTATGTCCTGGCTGCAAGACCTTCCCATCGTTCTTCTCGGTATTCGTAGTGCCTACAAAGAAGACCTAGGCACCTCTTCTACCGAACTTGTGTACGGTGAACCACTACGCCTCCCAGGTGAATTACTGTGCACCGCGACGGAAGAACGTCTGGAAGATACATCCGACTTCGTGGACAAACTACATCAACAAATGCGCAGACTACGTCCAACACCAGCCACCAGACATGGTCACAGTTCGACATTTGTTTTCAAGGACCTCGAAACGTGCACTCACGTGTATCTTCGGGATGATTCGGTTCGTGGTGCCCTGCAGCCACCATACACTGGCCCACACCGCGTGTTAGATCGCCAGGATAGGACTTTAACTGTTTTAAACAAGGATAAACAAGTATGTGTCAGCATAGAAAGAGTGAAACCTGCCTTTCTGCTCAATGACGATTGTCCTAATACCAAAGGTAGTGCTGTGACAGAACCACCTAGTATGTCAATCAGCAAATCAAAGAAAACTACAGTTCACGATACAACGGACAACCTGAGAACCACAAGATCCGGTCGCCGGGTAAAGTTCCCCAAACATCTTCAGCCGTAGCCTCATCAACTCCATGGGGGGCTGGTGTGGTGGAAACACATCGATTCATTTACAGTTGTCAGCGCAGTTCCGTCGTTGTCACGGCGGCTGCTAACGCAGTATCAACGATGCTCGCTGACCATAACCCGGGCAACTATAAAAACAACCAGAGAGACAGAGAGAGTTCACCGTTGGCGAGGCGTGCTAAACACGGAGACTACATTGCCGCCAAGCTGGAAGTATTATTATTAACATTCGCATTGATTTGTTATTTTAATGTAATGTGCATATGTATGTGTGTTGCTTATTGGTTGCATTAAAGACATGATAAGAGTTTCGTCTTACAAATTGTAGACTACAATATTGTTTATATGGGTAACGTATCCCCATAAGGTGGAAAAGAACTAGGGCCATAAATGGGAAGGAATTCAGCCATGGCCTTTTTAAATAACCACCCCGGCATTTGCCAGGAGTGATTTTGAGAAACCAAATCTGGATTCCTAGACAGATTCAAACCTATGTCTTCCTGAATGTGAGACCAGAGAATTACTGCTCACACACCATGCTCTGTAAAGGGGGAATAATACATGGAATAATAATTTAATTACAGTTTGGTTTAAAAATGAAAAGACAAATTTTCAGTCGGTAAGTTTGCTGCCAAAGATTTCATATGGTAAGTTTTTAAATAGAAAGTATTTATGAGGGGCTCACATAAGAGAGGGCATTTTAAAACAGTAAGCATGTTGTCAGTTTCATGTAATTATGTATATTAATGGGAAATGTTTAAAACATAATTTCATAGGATCTCTGAGAGGCCTATGAAAGAAATGAATACGCAGTTCATGATTTTGTCTAATATTTCAGTAATACGGCTCTGTACAAGGGAATATTGGTTACTGACATAATCTAGAATTAAAAAGGAATTTTCTGGTACTAAAAGTTTTAAGTTTTAAAGAGAAGAACTAAATTCCGGAATGTGTAACTTTGAGTAATTTTAACTGAAAAAAGAAAGCATAAAGAAAGAAACAGTTTAAAAGATTGAGATCTATGTCATATCAACATTTGGTGTAGCTTAGGAAAGATTTTGGGAACAATTAGCAATTGTTGTCTAAGTTCCAATGACTTGGCATAGAACCTTCCAGATACTAGAACAATCAAGAAGGAAAAAATTCAAAATTATTTAATACTGTTAATTTTGTATTGGGAACGAAGCTTTCAATTTAATTTAATTGCAATAGAGTGCATGCTCTTGTGGCAATTTCTCTACACACCCATTTAACTCCCCCCCCTCCCTCTCTTGTACATGCCTACTTTTGCCATCTACAAATTTCAAATTTAAATTCTTCCAATGTTTTGGGTAAATTATTCATCATTTCTCTTGGTAACCCTTACCTGCGAAAGAAAATATTTCCACACCCTCATGCCTGAAATTGAGTGCCAGCTTGTGGTCATGGTGATCCTTTCCTTTCCGTGCCTTACTTTCAGTTTTTATACCAATATCTTTCCACACGACATTACCATTATACACCTTGCACACTCCCATGACTCTCCTCACCCTTGTCCTGTGTTCCAATGAATCCCATTCCAGCTCTTTTATCATATTGATTACTGATTGTGTTCTGCAATAATTTTCAGAAATAAATCAACTCCTCCAGATCATGTATTTGATACCAAAAATTTGGGTCCCATACTACAGTACTATATTCAAAGAATGGTCTGGCCAAAGTTTTATAACCCAGTTCCTTTACTTCTCTGGTACATCCTCTCATCAACCTCTGCAACAAGTACATGATTTTGAAACCTTTTCCTACAATCTGTCCTGTCCAGTTATCATCAAATGTTGTGCCAAGCTCAACTTCATCAGCCTGTCAGCAGTAATTTTACTTGATAATGGTTAATAAAGAAACACTATACATGTACAAAAAGAGGTGTTCTCAGAATACTATTCTTTAGTATTACTTTTTTAAACAAATTGTACTGATCAACACATTTGCCATATTGTCGATTAATCATTTTTAAATAAACAGATCAGACAAAATGTCAATAAATACAGTGTATTTTATTGTCAAGTTATGGTGATCATGTGGTTGTCAACAAGATGGGAGCCGTATACATGAGGAAAGTTTGTTTAGTTTCAGAATTAGAAAATACAACAGTAAGGTTTTATTAAGACTGAAAGTCTGTCAACATTCTTTGTACCGACAATATGAGTAGAAAACTGTCTTGAATGAGTTTTCGTTGTAAACTGCATTAAGTTGAGGTTTGAATCATTGGCATATTTAGCATAATTTGCTTATTTCCATTTACATCTTTGTTTATTTATTTCGTGTCAGAAACATATTGTTACACAATTACAAACATCAAATTGTGCTACGCCAAAACCCGGCCATTCCCATTGCATTTCCTGAGGCCTCATATAGATCAGCTTCAAAGCAGGATGCTGGGCACAGTCAACACTGGAGCATGTACTGAACAGTCTGGTCTCTTCCACAGTCGCACTTGATGTCATCGATCTCTGTATAGTCCCATCTTGGTAGGTTGACTTTAGATCTGCCCATTCATGATGTTAGCCTATTCAGAGATGTCCATATCAACCATCCCTTGTCATGGCAAGGTAGTAAAAATTCAGACAATCTTTGTTGATTTTATTTTTTTATTATAGAATTTTGTTTACATATTGTTTTTTTTTTTTCATATTGCTCATCGACGTCGCGGTCATTAGAGGCAGAATGGGACTGGGGACTAGGAACAGGAAAAAGTTCAGTCATGGCCTTTTGAAGGAAGCATCCCGGCATTTGCCTGGAGTGATTTGGGGAACATTGGAAAATGCAAATCTGGATGCCCGGTCAGGGATTCGAACTGCCGTCCTCCTGAATGTGAGGCCAGAACGTTAACTGCTTTGTTTTAGAAAGCTCAATAACACAACATGTCTTTTTAAACATTCATGAGTTTAGGTCAATTAAAATTAAATTTTCCATTTCATCCAAAATAGATACTTGAGCTAATCATTCCAGCAAATGTTACTGTACTGCAAATATGGGCCCAGTTAAAAAAAAAACTATAACAATACATAAGAATTGAACATTTCTTTACTTATGAACTATGTTTTGTTACAGCTTCCACTTTTATTATACTGGTAATACAGCTTAAATTATTAGCAACTGCACAGTGTTAGAGATTAATGAAAATTATTTGATGGTGCATTACCTTATTTAGAACTAGCATATTGCATACTGTGTAAAAAATGATTTTTTATTAAGAATCTTACAGTGAAAATTCATGTGAGTGAAACATGTATTCCACATTGTTTTGTTACAGTTTTCTATTTCCTCTCACAAAAAGAACTATTTATGCACAAGATACTAATACAATACATGTTCTATTTCTTCACAGCTTCTAGGTGACATGTACTTCATGGAAGGAGTTGATGCCACAATACAGAGTTTGTCTTCTAATGCAAAATATCCCATATACTATTATCGCTTCAGTTATGAAGGCTCCCTGTCACCAATTCCAATCTTTACATATAATGGAGTTCCTGGTAAGGAAATGTTTGCACTATGAAACTAATTTATGTGTAATATAATTGCAAGGAAAGGGAAAATGACTCATCACTCACCAAAGTTGAAGGCAGCGACGAGAGCAAAATTGAAGGCAGCAACGAGTGATGAGTCATTTTCCCTTTCCTTGCAATTATATTGCCTAAAGCAGTTTCCTTTTTCCTTAGTTTAATAATTTATGTGTAAACCACTTACTGTTAAGTGCATGTTTACATATGGGATTTGAAAAAATCCTTGTTTACAAACACAAAAATCAAGCTTGTAAGTATCATGCAAAACATCATACTGGGGGCCATGACAGTTCTAAGCTCCTACTTATTTTTTACTGTGAATTCAGATATAACAGCGAAAGTAATTGGTACCAGTGTGTAGCATGCACTCTGTCTTTTGAATTAGTTAGGACTTGAAATGGCGTGTATTTCAGATATCATCTTTTTGCGTGAAAGAATACTTTTCCAGTTTGTTGCTGAAACATAATCTCCACAGGTTTGTTACTGGGTGATTATGTTGAAAGACAAGCTGTTGACAGATTCTCCACTATTATCTGCAGGTCACATGTGCATTCTGCTAAAATTTGAACAGCAATACCATTCTTGGGCATCAACACACCTATATAGCAAAATGCCCCTCTCCTCTCTTCCATCTCACTCCATCTTTCATGCCAGTTGCAGAATCCAGTAGATACTGTGGACTATTGTGCTCACTGTATTATGCCAGCAGCATAAATCCAACTATAAGCTGGTTGTTGTGGATTATTTTCTGACAGCACCACACTATCCTTTCAGTTATTACGTTCTTGTCTAAGAATAGAGCCATAGCCCTACCCCTCTGTTGGCATGTTATTGTTCAATCATATTTCTACAGTTTTCTTAATTACTGATTCCTAGAAAAACGATCACTTGGCCAACACTTTCAAATTTGTGAAGTCCATTTTGTAGGCATTTTCAATCACGTGTTCATTTACAGCAGACTTTTTCAACTGAAACAGTTGTATGATGCATTTGTGCTCAGTACATGGTTCTTGATAGTGTGGCACATAAGTAAGAGCATACCTGTATCTGTCTTCACCTGGTGAAGAACAATTTGAGGTTGAAGAAGCCGAGAGTCTATAGTTCATGGGCACCGGCATTCAGAAAACCTCATTTGATGACTCAGTTCTTTTAAAAGAATTGGTGAAGTGTGTGAACCGATTTTGACAGGGTTTTTATGGACAGGATGTTGACTTTGCAGGAAGTAACTTACACAACTTTTCATCCTGGAAATATTTAAGATTTTGTGCAAATAAATAAAATAAAAACCTTACAAATTCTTTACAAACATTAAAGGTGTCATGGGCATTAGCTTGTCTTACATAATCGTGAAAATCACTTCTAAATCCATCCAGTAGATTTCAAGTTACAAGTAAACATTCATGCAGCTTAGCACAGCAAGATTATTCGTTTTCTAAATTCTATACCATGCCATTAAAAAGGTTTAAGCATTTTAACATGATTGAGTAACAAACTTAGAGATTTTCAAGTTTGTAATATTAGTGAGTAGATAACCAATGATTTTTGTATGCCTAGGGGAACTCAGAATTTTATTATTGCATCTGATTTGTGTCCGCTAGTATTTTTTTTTTTTTTTTTTTTTTTACTTATGGCTTTACGCCTCGTCGACATTGGAGTCATTGTGTCCACTAATAGTAATTAGTACAGATATACAAAGGAGAACAAAAAAAAAAAATATGGGTAAAAATGTTTGTGTGAACAATGAAGGACAGATACCAGGCATAATAATTAAAATGAAACCATTATATTATTATTAACATAACTTTTTACTAGCAGGAGATATTTATTAGTTCCTATTAAATGTACACAATTGTACTACGAATTGTATAATCAACTAATAATCAGGGGCGCCGACTCTGTGGGTGCTCGGGGGCTCTGGCACCCATGAGAGGTAAATAGTGGGTGTGGAGCACCCATGAGCACAGACGTCAACAGTAATTAGTAATGGACTTCGAGCGACACCTGTATTACTTATGTCATGCGCCGCCTGGCGAGGCAAGACGTCTCGAGATCACGCTTGCTTACGATGTGAGTGTGAACGTCATGCCCAAAGAGAATATAAACACTATGTTAGGTCATACCTAACACTATCTAGTGTGTGGTTAGTGTAGGGTTGATTGGTAAAGAGCCATACACAAGCAAATCGAGCAACTCGACCCCGTGCTACCATGCTCATCCTTGCCCACCATCGGTCTCACCTCACCCGTCCACCATGCAGCCAGCGCTTTTGCAGCCACGGCTCGAAGGCTGTCTCAGGTGTCTCGCTGGTAAACAAAACATGTGCTTTAAGAGCGGACTGCGATTGATGTTATCGTGTTTATTTCTGAAAATTATTAGTTTTAACAGATAAATTCGTCCTCCAAAATTGTAACCTGAAGAACCCTCCACTAGTCACTCTTCTCAGCTTAGTACAGCTCAGCAAATGCAACCAGAAGACATTAATTCTGCAAATTCAGTTGAACAGAAGAAAAGGCACAATTTTCATAGTGGCAGACAATTATTTCATGGCTGCTAAAATGATTAAGATATAGATAAAGGGGTTTACCAAACCTGTAAAGAAACAATGTCTAGTGGCGTTTCTGCGCCGAAAACATCATCAAAAGGAGATAAGTAGGCCTACATTAAGGCACTCACTCAAGGTGGTATTTATTAATGAAATAAAGCTTTAAAAAGCATATAAAGCCTGAAATTCACTGTAGTTGTGTACCGCATTAAGCCAAGTTATAACGCGGCATCAGTGTATACTGAATGCTATCAAAAAGTAAACTATAACATATGAAAACAAATAATTTTTAATGACAGGGAGCCTAGCCATAAAGGACTACGAGGAAGAATATTCTAATTGCATTCGATGTTGAAACTGTGAGAACAGGATATTTTCGAGTTAAACACGTGGCAACAAATATGGGCGGTTGTCATACGATATCGCTAATGAAGCGTGTGCAATTTTGAGTGACAAAATACTGCATAAGATAATAAAAGTAGTGCAAAATGAGGTCTGATTTGTTTGAAATTTTCAATGACTACAATACTAAGAAGATTCGACATAAATTCAAAATGTGTATGGGTCTATATACACATGGTGCTTCTGATGTTCAAGCGCGTATTTGTGGATTAAATCTATTGAAGCAAGGGCAATTCTTGTGCATTACACCACTCACTCGTTAAACCTGGTGGTTCAAGTGACTATAGGAGAAGTAGGAAACATGTAACAAGAGATATTTTAGTGTGTATTTTTCGTGAGTGGTTCATCGAAAAACCAGGCTTGTTTTGAATCACTACAGGCACCTCCCTTTGTGGCTTTTTTGACCAATAATATAGTGTTGTTGTATATCTTCCTTAAAAACTATTCTAAACAATTATAGTGTGCTGGTATGTTTTTTGAACGAGACAAAAAGTCAGGAAGATAATATCTGTGTGAAATCAAAATGGTTTTTAAAACGTCTTCAGTCTTTTGAATCTATTTTTATTATCATTCCTGATAGAAATTCTCATTCGTTTCGAAGCTTTACACGGAAACTTACATATGATTTTTGTTTCCATCTGCAAAAATCTGTAGATAATACTGTCAAGCACGTCACACATATGTCATTCTTTGGTGTCCATGCAGATATGTAACGAAATGCTACTCCCATCCCCTCCTCCTTGCTCTGTCGTTTGCCCTGCCTGCAGCTTAAGATTGCGTCTGTCACATGGGATGAACTGAATAAGTCTGACTACTGGGCTTGCTGCAGTATGTCAATGGTTTTTGCTAGGTTACTCAATAATATTATAATCATTACTACTATTTTCAGACTACCTACAACAATCACTTTGTTACACTGTACGCTTCTGTGCTCAACAGTGCTTCATGGAACAATTGAACCTTTACAAATAATTAATCCTATTGATTTCTCTGATTATCTTATACTTCCACAATATTTTATTTATCCTCAATATTCTCAAAGTACATTAAATTTACAACTGAATATCCACTCTTTCTGCATATAGCTGACCTAATACTGTCTTGCCACAGACAGAGCCATGAACTGCAGCAGCAGAATCACTGGCTGCTCAAAGAACAGGTGAGGGATGACGGAGGGCGGAGGCGAGGGGCGAGTTTGGCTTGCCTGTGTGCATGTTCGTCACACATACACTTACTTATGGTACGAGATTGGGTTAGGTTTTCTCCTTAGGGTATGGTGCGCAGTAGTCCACATTCTCGTCGTAAGCAAGCACGACTAAGCAAGCGTCTGGACTAGTCATGCGGCTTGTGAGGTTAGTGATACAGGTATCACTCAAAGTCGATTACTGAGTAATTTAGATGTCTATGTTCACCCACTACTTACTTCTCGTGGGTGGAGCCCCCGAGCACTCACAGAGCCGGCGTCCCTGCTACAGTATACCATGCAGATGTGGTAAGATTTATATTGGTAAGCCTATCCATGCCATCAGGCCCCATGTTGCTGAGCATGAGTGCAATATCAGGTTGTTTCAGTTGGAGAAGTCTGCTGTCACTGAACACACAACTGAAAATGACCACAAAATAAAGTTCGTGTTTGTGCAAGTGTTGATCAAGTGTTATTTCTTCTGGAAAAAGGTAGTTAAGGAAGCCATATAAATATGATTAAAAACAGCACAATCAATAGAGACTTGGTACTGTGGCTCAGGGGAGCCTGGAATCTGGCAATATCAATTCTTAGGCAACATAACAAACTAAATGATGATGAGACGCTATCAGAAAATAAACACCAATAATTGGCTAACAGTTGGATTATTGAGTAACCTAGCAAAAACCATTGACATACTACAGCAAGCACAGTAGTCAGACTTATTCAGCTCATCCCATGTGACAGACGCAATCTTAAGCTGCAGGCAGGGCAAACGACAGAGCGAGGAGGAGGGGATGGGAGTAGCATTTTGTTACATATCTGCGTGGACACCCCAGAATGACATTGCTGTTCTGTTTGTCACAGCACACACATAGGACTTGAAGATGACAGTTTGTCTTTTAATATCATCATCCAGCAGCAAACATGTGAAGATTATATATCATATTTTTTGTTTTCACAGTTTTCCTACTTTCAGATTTGGTAAGCAATCGATTTACTTTTTTTTGATCATAATAAAATACATTATATCCTTTACCGTTGTTTAAAGCTGCACTCTTACTGTCTTTATTTCACTGATTTAAATTCGCAAGGATCTATAAAAATAAGAAAAGAAAGGGAAATTAACCCACCACATACCAAAGTGGATGTATGCGATGAGAGGGAACACTTATGGTGACAAACAACTACACAATATTTCGGCATCTGCCTTGTTCACAAGTAGTAAAACGGGCCATTAGGCTCGGAACATATGTAATATATTCATTTACACTGTTACACCTTATTTCTGGCAGCATTTTTAGCTGAAATACATCATTCTTATGAATTTATCTTACTATTAAAGGTAACTAAAGATATAACAATAAAAATACAATAATCTTAGGAACACAAGAGGAGAACATTGTATTCACATTGAACAATTCTATTTTTTTTAAATGAAATATTTTTGTTTCTTTTTGGTTTACAGTTGAGTTGCCCTAGAGTTATAATAAAATTACCAGCAAAGGAAATTTTCAGTATTAAATTCATGTTAGGTCCACAGGAATGACAGTTTTGGTGTATTTCAGGTGCTTCTCATGGAGAAGATGGAGCATATCTTTTCACAATGGGAGACACAGTATTGAATCTCAATCCTGAGTCTAATGAACATAAAATTCGTAAAATGATTGTAGAAATGTGGACTAATTTTGTCAAAACTGGGTAAGTACAATGAACATAAGAAATCTGAGTTTGCTTAGTGGTATTTTTAGCTCAGTTAAGACAATGTTTTTTTATTAAATGCAAAAGTGAGAACAGGTACATTTAAAATATATATAAAAAATGTAATACAGAAAACCAGAAATAATAAACAGCCAATATGATTGATGCGATTAATGTGAGATTTGATATGTCCATAAAAATCTTTAATTCATGAAATTACTATCAATGGATGCCACAATAACTGAACCATTACTCAAATTTGTACTTTTGAATCAAATGATTAAGCTAAACTGGGAAGGACATGTTTGGGTTGCAGGTAAGGGTTTCAGAGTATTTGCTTTTCTTGAAAGGATATACCAGGGAATTAGGAGAGATGGGTTACAAAATTTTTGTCAGGACCTTGCTATAGTATTGTCTATGCAAATGAGGGCAGCTAGATTTGTCTTTGACTCTTACCGAAGGATCCATTCAGTGACTGAAAGGATAAAGCATTTAGGATGGGCATCATTGCAGAATATAAGGTGTGTGATGAGAATTGTGGGTATGTACAAGGCATATAGTGGCAACAAGGACTATATAAATATTGGGGGAAAATTTAAAAACAGGATACGGAAGGTATAGAGAACCATGACAAATTATCAACTGATAAGGGAGTAGGAAGCTTTCCATTATTTATTTTTTTAGTGGAGAGGGGTGTGAAAAAAGTTACTTAAAGAGGTAATGAACAATTACCTCTTACTATGAAGTATTTTAAGGTAAAACATGTACAAATTTTAATTAGTTATGTAGACAAATTAAATTACCAAATGGACAATAGCTCCATGAAAATAAATAATAATTATAATAATCAAGTTAAACAATGAAATCTAAGTAGCAAAAAGGAATTAAATTAGGATAGGGAAATGAGCCTTTACAGTAGAACTCCAATTATCCGAACTCCGACTATCCAAATCGCTGAATATCCGAATTGTTTTTTTAATTAAGATGAAAATGTACTGCGATTCAAAAAATAATGATTCTGCCTGCACACTGCTTCTCACTGTCAACCGGATGCATGGCTTTGCTGCCCGAAAACGGATGAATACATTCAAACAACTTACTCTGACAGAGATGTTCAGCAAGCAATGACTTTTATTTACAGTACAGTATGTACATACTGTACTGATGTACAGCACTTGTAACTAAGCTTAACATGTAAAAGTGCTGCCTTTTCATTTATGTGATTAAAAGCTCTTTTTCTTTAAAAATAGTTTTTTCTCCTATTTTCAAAACACATACAGAATGCAACACCGTCCGATGGATTTGGCATTAGAAGAAGAAGATGAAATCAGCAAGGATGAGATGGGAGGCAATATCCTGGAGGGGGAGGTGAAGAAGGCTTTGGCGGAGATGAAGAACAAGAAAGTCTGTGGGATCGATGAGTTACCTGTAGAAATTCTGAAAAGTTTAAAAGATAAGGGAAGAAGAGAAATACTATATTTGTGCAATGAGATATATGAAAGAGGAGAATGGCCAAAAGACTTTCTAACAACAGTGTTGATACCAATTGAAAAGAAAAAGAATGCAGTAAAATATGAAGGTTCAGTTCTCTTATGCCACGCTGCTAAGTTTTTTTTTTTTTTTTTTTTTTTTTTTAAATCTGTTTAATGTCTCTCTAACAGCGAGGTCTTTAGAGATGGGAAAGGATAAGGGGGAAGGAATGGGAAGAAATTCGGCCATGGCATTTTGAAGAAAGCATCCCGGCATTTGCCTGGAGTGATTTGGGAAACCATGGAAAACCCAAATCTGGATGCCCGGACGGGGATTCGAACCACCGTCCTCCCGAATGCGAGGCCAGAATGCTAGCCGTTACAACACCACACTCGATGCGCTGCTAAGATATTACTAAGTGTGCTAAACTGATGAATATCTAGCAAACTGTCCATGTCAATTGCTGAAGAGTAGTTTGGAAGAAGAGCAAGAGATGCTATTGGTTTGCTGAGAACAATAGAAGAAAGATACATTCAAAGGGAAAGAAATTGTTACATGGTATTCATAGACCTGGAAAAGGCTTTTGACAGAGTACAATGGGTGAAGTTAATGACGATTCTAAAAAATAAAGGTACTGATTGGAAGGAAAGAAGGCTAATAAGTAAATTATACATCGAGCAAGGAAAGAAAGTGAGAGTGGGGAATAATCTTACAGTAGAGGGAAAGATTGGATAAGGTGTAAGTCAGGGATGTTGTTTGTCACCCGTATTACTTAACATAATATGTTAAGTAATATGGGTTACAAACAACATATATTTGGAGAAAATTATGAAAAGTAGTTTAAGAGGTAAAGGAGGTGTATGCATGGGTGGACGTAGGATTACCTGCATAAGGTTTGCTGATGACATGGTTTTGCTGGCAGAAAGTGTCAAGATACTCAGAAGAATATTAAAGACTTTAGACAAAGGGTGTGAGGAATTTGGAATGAGAATCAATAGGACTAAAACTAAATGTATGATGGTGGGAAAGAGTAAGAAAGAAATGATAATAACGCTGCAAGGAGAAATAATTGAACAAGTGGAGTCCTTTAAATATCTTGGGAGTATTGTGAGTGGTGATATGAGCTGCAAGAAGGAGGTAAAAACTAGAATAGCAATGGCAAAGGAAACTTTCAATAGAAAGAAAAATTTACTATGTGGAAGGCTGGACAAAACCCTGAGGGAAAAATTAGCTAAAAGTTTTGTATGGAGCGTCGGACTGTATGGAGCAGAAACATGGATGCTACACAAAGAAGATCTAAAGAGGTTGGAAGCTTTTGAAATGTGGGTATGGAGGAGGATGGGAGGACAAAGTAGGGAATGAGGAAGTGCTGAAACAAATATGAGAGAAAATGTCACTCATAAAAACAATAAGAAACAGACAAAAGAACTGGATTGGGCATGTGCTGAGGAACGAATGTTTGCTTAGGACTGCTCTGGAGGGGACTGTAAATGGAGAGAAGAGAAGAGGTCGGTGAAGGATGAAAAAGATGGATGATATGATGATAAACGGGAGATATATAGAAACTAAGAGAATGGTGGAACATAGGGAGGCGTGGAGGGCTGTCACTGTGCGTGGACCTCCTGTATAGCAGAGAACCCTTGATGATACAGTAATTAAGTAAAACAGGCTCTTTTTCAGAAAAAATCCAATTATCTGAATTTTTGATTATCTGAATGGGGTCTAGTCCCAATTGATTCAGATAATTGGAGTTCTACTGTACTTGCCTTTAGATGATGGATGTGGGAACACACAGAGAGACAAAAACACACATGATACAGAAATTTTCAGGATGAGCCCATTGTCAACAGGAGAACATTATGGGAAGTGGGTGTTGTGGGAGAAAGACTGACAGAAAGACTGTTGGCCAGGAAAATGGTGGTGGTAAATTCAAACAGAGGACAAGTAGAGGGGCAGTGATTCAGAACTAATACCCAGTCATAGATAAATATGAAAACTGATCTCTGGTAGGTATAAAGAGCAAAATCATATAATTAAATCTAAATATAAATAATATATAATTAAAAATAAAATATAATATTTAAAAAAAGTTAAACCAAAGACTATGTGAAGTAAACATCACATCAGGTTAGGGGTAATTCAATTTAGTTTAAGGGAATGGAGGCAAAGAGAGAATTAAAAAAGGATAAACATAAGTAAAAATAATTATAATAATAATGACTGGGTATTGTCTTAAGTTGAGAAAAGGTGGTTGCCTTGTACCCAGTTTGCACTAGTAGCCAATTTGCACACAATCCCGCCAGATCCCACATTGTTAAGACAGTCTGGTAGATCCCGCACAAAATTAAGTGGATCCTCAATCTGCAAAATGGGCGAAAATGTGTGTCAGTATGGGTGACTTGCTGCCCCGTTGTTTTCCAGCCTCACTCAGTCTCTATCGGATGTATTCCACTGTTTGCCTGTACCCTTGCAATTGACATTTGACTCAAGAGAACAAACTATTTTTTTTTTGTCAAACTTCACCATTCATAAGTAAATAGATCCACTTGTACATATTCATTAAAACTTATGTTTCTTTTGAGTATACATTTCTATAATTTGAACTATGTTGTGTATTTTTTAACTATATAATAAGTATTTATTTCATGAGTCACACACATCATCTGAACTACACAGTTAAAGCTTTTAATTCATGGTTTCATTATTCCCGTTTTCTGTATTTACAGATAAAATAATTGTGACAAATTCCTTTATTTGCTACTGAAAATTTGATTATTCATTGATACGACATAAAGTTATTGTAATTTTAACAATTGCATATCTACTTATTTATCAGCTAATGAAGACAGTTGTAAGTTAATTGATTTATAGTTGTACTGGCTGCTGCCTCAATGCACATGTTTTTTGACAAAAGCCATCTGCTTACATGTGCCGCTCAGGCTTTCAATTAATCCCTCATGGAGTTGTTTGATCAATCACCACAATACATTATTTTTGAGTGAATAGCATTTGTTTTTTTCAACTTCTTGTTATTATTTCGACTAAAGGCAAGAAATTTATAATTAAGTCTTCAAGGGTGTATTGACGAAAAACACCATACTTCGACAGCTGCCTCCGCCGTCTTCCTCACATGTGAAATTTTATTTTTTTACATCCAATCCGGTGATATACCCATGAGGACTTCACTGCAGTCATATGCTGAGAAAGTCTCCTTTATTACATAAAAAACAATTTTCACTCTAAAAAAGTGTTATGCCTCTTAAACTAAGAATGAAATACTTGACAATTTACGTCTTGGTGAGTAGTTACTTTTAATAACAATGAATCAATTAAAAGATCAATCAAGAAATCAGGAGACATAATAATGAATCCCACAAAAGCAATTCCTGTAAAAATAGGCCATGTCTCGAGGGGCGGGTGGGGGACCCCTCTGGTGACTTGGCATTATGCATATGTTTTCAAATTGATGTGATTTATTGTAAGGCACCTAAGACTGAATATTTTCATTTTTTGGTTATTTATTTTAAAATTGGTTTAGATTTAAAAACAAAAATATAAAACCTCAAAATATACCAACACCCGCTAAAAAAAATTTAATGCCAGTTAAAATAGTGTTAACTGTTAATTTTTATCATTTAACATTAAAATTGATTTATTAATTTAATTAATAGCATTTATTATTTAACTTATTAACACTTTAAATAACTATATTTTAAATGTATGTGTTACAAACTGTTGGTGCTGATCCAACAGTATTGGTACAAATCCCACAGGATTGAAAACATGTGGAATTGCATTCCTTATTACTACTTTTTGAGTTCAGAGGTGCTGCTGCTATTAGGGAGGACTCTGATAGCATAGCACAGATAATGAAACAAGAGTTGAAATTATTTGAGTCATAGATGTTGGCATGGACATCAACTAGGTGCTTTGGGTTCCAGAAGAACAATCACTTGGCCATCACATTCACATTCCTGATGTCCATTTTGCAGGCATTTTCAATTCATATTCATTTACAGCAGACTTTTCTAACTGAAACAGTTATATGTTGCACTTGTGCTCAGTGACATAGTCCTTAATGGTGTGGCACAGAAAGTGGATTTATGGTCAAACCTATGTATGATGCCAGGCAGTGGTTGCTGTTATCTGGTAAATTTCTTGGGAGGTTTCGCAGCTGGCGTGTCCTATGATTGGAAAGCTTTCCCCTGTGACAGGGTTGGTGAAAGTGGTAGTGGGATGGTGTATATTACACGTCTTGCAGCGGCATCTATTGAATGGAAAAGATCCTTTAGGCTGACTGTTTGGACAAGGAAAACTATGTTTGTGGACTAGGAGTTCGCTGAGGTTAGGAGGCCTGATGAAACAAGTTCTGGGAGGGGCAGGGAGAATTTTGGGAACAATGGATCTCATTACTGGGCAGGTTTGCAGGAAATCATAGTCCTGCCAGAGGATTCTGTTGATGGGTTTAAGGCCTGGGTAGTATTGTGTGACCAGTACTAGATTGTGGTTGGTTTTTGTGGGTTTGGGATAACTCATGGGCTGAGTAGGTTGTAATGATGCCCCTGAAAGCTGTTCACCAAATCTGGATGGTAGTTGTGAGATATCAGTGCTTGTGAAATATTGTTTGAATTATGCATGAGGGACCATTGGTTGGAGCATATGCACTATGCCAAGATTGTAGGGGAGGGAACGTTTGGTATGGTACAAGTGGCAACTGTCAAAATGGAGATACTGTTGAATGTTGGTGGTTTTGATGTGGACTGAGGTATTGAGGTAGCCATGGGAAAGGGATAAATCCACATCCAAGAATGTGGCCTGGGTGTAGGAGTAGGTCCAAGCAAATTTCAGCATGCTAATGGTATTGAGATGGTTCAGGAAATTTAACATGTTGTTTTCTCCAAGTGTCCAAATCATAAATACATCATCGATGAATCGAAGTAAAATGTAGGGTTTGAGAGGGACTTTGTCCAGAAATGTCTGTTCCAGATGGCCCATGAACAGATTATCATAAGAGGAAGCCATGTGGGTGCCCATGGCAGTGCCAAAGGTTTGGTGATAGATGTTGCGTTCGAAGGAGAAGTAGTTGTTATTGAGAATCTGGTGGGCCAGTCTGATGAGGAAGGATGTTACCGGGAGGCTGTTGGAAGGGCACTGATTCAGAAAATTTTCCATGGCCCTTAGGCGATGCCAGTGTGGGATTGTGAGAAACAAGCTGTTCACTGGGGATTAGGTAAACACTTTGTCTCAACTTTAATGGGGTGTAAGCCTTGGATATTCCAGATAGGGCTTTATACTAAAGATTCCAGGTTGCCACTTGACTTCAATTTTTTAATACCTTAAGTCAAGGAAAGGTATTGAAAAAATAAATGTTCGCAAGTTAGTTTGAATTAAAATCAATATATTCTTGAAAATCTTGTAAAGTCATTAGCTGGATAGGTAATCAGACAAAGTCACAGAAGTAAATGTAATCTTGGTTGTCCGGGTTGAACCGCGTCAATTTGTTGAAACCTGACGTTTTGGCCATCATTTTGTGGCCTTCTTCAGAGTACTGATACGGCCGGAACTGCTGCCGCCTATATATAGCTCCCGAAGACGCGCTAGCCGTTTGGAGTGACGTCACTCAAACTACCGCCGCCAGCGTGGCCGGTCCGATGGGGGCCTGCGTCCCGCGTTTTCCTGATCAAGCATGACCATATTTGGTCAAGTTGTAGCCCGCTGTCCGCGTTCATATTACCCGGTCATTTTTTTAATTTCCAATGCTTCTCTGACACGCCGGGGCCACCATCTGCTTTCTTGAACCAATACACTTGTGTCATTGAATAAAATTGCATGCCCACTGTCAGCAGAGTGTTGCGCTACAGCTGATTTGCTGACGTCATTATTTTTAAGATGTCTCATGTGTTCACACAGCCTTTCCTTGACTGTCCGCCCAGTTTCGCCGATATACACTTGGCCACAGCTACAGGGTATCTGGTATACGCCCGCTGTCTGCAACTTCTCCCTCTTGTCAAGAGGGAGAAGTTGCAGACAGCGGGCGTATACCAGATACCCTGTAGCTGTGGCCAAGTGTATATCGGCGAAACTGGGCGGACAGTCAAGGAAAGGCTGTGTGAACACATGAGACATCTTAAAAATAATGACGTCAGCAAATCAGCTGTAGCGCAACACTCTGCTGACAGTGGGCATGCAATTTTATTCAATGACACAAGTGTATTGGTTCAAGAAAGCAGATGGTGGCCCCGGCGTGTCAGAGAAGCATTGGAAATTAAAAAAATGACCGGGTAATATGAACGCGGACGGCGGGCTACAACTTGACCAAATATGGTCATGCTTGATCAGGAAAACGCGGGACGCAGGCCCCCATCGGACCGGCCACGCTGGCGGTGGTAGTTTGAGTGACATCACTCCAAACGGCTAGCGCGTCTTCGGGAGCTATATATAGGCGGCAGCAGTTCCAGCCGTATCAGTACTCTGAAGAAGGCCACAAAATGATGGCCGAAACGTCAGGTTTCAACAAATTGACGCGGTTCAACCCGGACAACCAAGATTACATTGACAACGACCGCGGAAGTCTGCGCACTCACAGAAGTAAAGTTTGTAAATTCGACTAACCATTCGAGCAAGACCAACTTCATGCCCCCTCAGCTACTTTTAGCTACATGAGGTATTAAAGTTTCTTTCACTTGCGATTTCAAAAAATTAAACACACCCGCACAAATTTGTTATCTGCCGCGCCACGAGTCCCAACTGCTACCGCGCTCTACATAGCTGCTGCGCGAGCCTATATCACATCATGCTAACTGCTTCTGGAAGACTGGGGCAAGGCTAGGTTCTGGAGGGGATATTTATAGAATCAAGCGTGGGAAGAACCTTTGCTGGCAGTTCACACGAATTGCATCAGATAACTGATAAGTTTCGTATATGATTTCATCATACAATTTTGACCTTGATAACAAAAATAATCCTCTCTCTCTCAAATTAAGTTATTATAAAAAAAATTTGTAACTTTAATAGTTTAGCCAAAAATAAATAATTTAGATTCAATTACCATAACTTTCGAATTACTTCTCTCAAACTAAAACAAATTTTATTCTATTCTCCTGTTGCTATTCTTTCATTTGATATCAAATAAAGTATATTTCCCATTTTAAAAGTTCTAAAACAAAATTTGACTACTTAAATTATTCTGAATATCAACTTGAAAATAACTTCAAACAAATTTCCATATTGAAAAATGGTTGCTGTAAAAATTTGGAATCTCTAAGTAAATTCCCTGATTTACTACGAATTTTAAAATATTATTCCTCTCGTATGCGGTTCAATCCATCCTACAGTGACAGAGCATTTCTAGCACCAAAAACCTATTTCACTTGATCAAAATTAAATGCTTTAGTATTTTGAAATGAAACTTATTCAGAAACCTTTGTATTTAATTAATCTTTACTCTGAACACAATTTATTTTCCTGAATTACTGAATAAGACTAATATATTTAGCTTTTCCATGAAGCACATGTCTTGCTATACCAAATTATATTAAAAAATGATGTTTAAAGTGCATGAAACTTTCCAAAATTTTAATATGTTGTTTAAACCAAAATTACGCTACTTTCTATCTATCAGCTGACTTCTTAACTGTTTTCTAATGACTGAATATTTCGATCTTAGAGTGGAAGATTACGTAACAAAATTCTATACCGGCATATCACTTTTTATCATATATAAACTCTAAGTAAGATTTTCTAGCAACAAACTTTATCATCTTCTAGCTATTTATTCTCCTAAACATCTTTTAACATGACGAAAAATACTAATTTAGTGAAGTTATCTGAAACCAAGTACTACATATCCAAATCTGAGGTTAAGTTTTTCTACAAGTTGTTTAAATGAATTTATGTCTTTAATATACTGTTTATACTTTAATTGTTGCTTATATTAGAAACATTACTTGGAATTATTACCAAAATTGACTGTAAAAATGACTTTAAATTGGTGGTACCATATACTTCAACTGAGCTCACTATTCTGGAAACTAATTTCGTTATGCGAAATTCTAAGATATGTTACAGAATGTTTGTGTACAAGAACGTGACTTCAATTGTTACCAGTACAGAGTTGGAAGGAAGAGGGGTGAGTATAATAGAAAGCTGGAAGAGGAAGTTTTGGGTGTCCTTTAGAGGTTGTAGGTATTGGTCAACCAAGGAAGAGATGCGTTCAATTGCCGATACATTAGCTGCAATAGTGGGATGTCCTTGACTGCCGAGTTTATGAATTTTGGAATGGAGGTAAAGGGTACATGTGCGTGGATTTTGAGGAGTAAGAAGCAAAATGGATTGTGGGGAAAGACCTTGGAGGTACTTATTCCTGTATTTTCTTGTTGATAGCAGGAGTCGGATCATCGGATAGGCAGCAGTATGTGCTGGTGTCTGATAACTGACAAATAGCTTCAGCCACATAGTCACTTCACTTCATGACTACAGTGGTTGAGCCCTTGTCAGTGGAAGGATGATGAGATCTGGAATGCTAGAGAGTTGTTTTCTGGCACAGGTTTCAGGAGGCTAAGATTATTGGTGTTTCCCAAGAATTTAAGGAAAGTGAGAGAAGCCAAACTAGTGGACAGGAAATCCTCAAAAATTTGGAGGGGATGGTTCTGGGGAAGAGGTGGAGGTTCAAGTGTTGACGATGGTTTGAATTTATGCAGACTTGGTTCTAGGTGGTCCTGACACCCCTATTCACAGCCATGAGTGGCAATACACTCCACCAGCAGAGTGTATTGCAGAATGATAGAGTCTCACAGATTAGTTTGGTATAGGGGTAAGTGAAAAAGTGAGTCCTTTGGAAAGTATGGAGAACTGGGATTAAGATAATGGTGAAAATGATAGTTTAGGCTTGGGAGTTGGGCTTCAGTGCAGAGGGGGGGTGTAGGTTTTAAAGGGGGAGGTTGAGGTATATTGAGGAGCTGGGCAATGGACAGTTATGAGAAGAGGCTGCAGTTTCGATTGGTGGACCATTCACTGGTGGGGAAGAAAATATTTTTGCCCTTTCATTTGCAAATGATTATGCATATCATATCTAATAAGAGTCCACAAATCCCTATATCAGTGGTTCCCAATTAGTGGTATCCAGAATCCCAGGGGTATGTGAGATTGCATCAAGGGGTATGTGAGGTTGCATCAAGGGGTATGTGAGGTTGTGTGTTGGCTAAGGTAATCACTATGATAATTAAAAAAACAAACAATTGCATGCACATTAATATTGCCAAAATATATTTTAAGACAAACCACATCTTTGTGAATTATATTACTTTAATGCTGTGCTTGTGTGGAGCATATCTCTGGGATGAATGCAGTTATTTATTTATTTATTTATTATTTCAGCTATAAGGGGTTCACGAGGTTGAGTTCTTTCTTGAAGTGGTACTTAGGGAAAAGTAATTGGGACCTGGGAACCACTGCCCTACATTATTCCTTATATTTTCACTAAGTTCACACATACTGAATTACTTATTAAGAAGAAAATGTGCATGTTGTAGGGATACATGGTTTTTCTCCTTTGAATTATGTCCTACTGGAAATTGAGTCATGGTCATGCATAGTTCATGTTCATTACTATACTAATTAATTTATTTGTAATTAATTATAAACATAATTGACTCTTTAGTAAATTAATTCTGTGTTCATACATTTTTATCATTACAGACACCTAATCCACCAAAATACTTTTATAATGGGGGTAGTAATGATCAAAATTAATACAGATTTTGATTATTGACAGTTTGAATTAGATAAATCATAGTGGGAAGGCCTTCTATCTATCTGAAGGTGGTAGTTGGTACAACTTCACAGTCTTGTTCAGCACCTGTAAAACATAGTAGATGACAACACAGCAGGCAGAAATGGATTATAGCTATTGGTACTGGGATGAAAAGGCCTTAAAGTGATTTGAGCAAACATTGAGTAGGAAGAAATGCCTTGAGGCAATATTAATACAGAAATAAAGAATAAAATATACCAACCATTCACCAAAGTTGAAGGATGAGAGCAGTAGCAACAAAGAACGCCACAAACACAAGAAACACAGTACTTCTGGCTACACCCTTGCTGATGAAAATTGAAACATGTGATTGACGTTGTGCAGGTACAAGCAGTCAACATAGCCACACCCATGGTGTTTTTGACCATTATGATAGGAGTAGAGGTGGCAGTAAAGCAAAAACAATATCAGTGGAAATGTTAATTTCAGGAATTAAATTAATAAATACAACATATGAAGGGCACATTTAACCCTGCAGTAGTCGCGCTCTGAAAAGTCCCATTAGAAATGGCTTGAGTGGACTACATATGTAATCCACGCGACCAGTGCAGGGTTAAGAGGGGTGAAAAATCATATATATTACTTCTATTTCATTGCCTTCATACCTAACGATAAATGAGGTATCCTTTTAAAGACTTAAGTCTCCACTTAGATAACATTATAAATTAAGAATTTTTTTGGGATTTGAACCTTTAAGGGCAAAAGTAATAACAATGAAGGATGCGCATATGAGACACTTCAGAGCCAGGTCACTAGATAACAGCAGCACATATCAGTGGTGTAAATATATTGCTTCATTGGTGTCTTTAAGGATTGATTGCATACTGCTTGGTAGCAGCAGCACATATTAGAGAGATATCAATAAACTGTGTTTTTTCTACAATAAGTAACTTTTCAAATTTTTTGTGTCACGGAAAAATTTCTGTTTTTCTACATCACTCCTATATAAACATATTATTTGTGAAATTTTACATGGGCAGTGATCAGATTACAACTATATAGCAACACCGCATTATAGAGATATGGGGATGTTTGGTCAGCTTAGTTGTGTTCCAGTTCAATATTCATTGTATTTTATTTACAAAATTTTTGCACAGTTGATCTAGTTATTTCAAAATGTAAAAGACAAATGAAAAACATAACAAATCAAAATTTTGAAATTATTAATTATACTAGCTAGTGGTGTGTATACCACCAATGTGAGGAAGGTGGGTATTACGTGAGCTCAAGATCTGGGTGTTGTCTGATATCCAGAACCTGTTGGTAGGCCAGTTCCCACCTTTGGAGTTCAGCTGGTGAATCGGTTTCTTAGAGTGATGGATCTGACTGTCACAATAGTAGTGAAAGCTGAGATTGAGCTCAAATTGAGATCTTGTGGTTTATTGGTACCCAGTGCCAGTATCTATGGACAGCTCAACTCCCATTTCTATAGTCAGGGAGAGTGAGTGAACAAAATAATGGCCCAAGTTTTGGCTGTACATCAATATTCTGTAACCATTAATTCTCATGGAGAATTGTTACATTAAAAGCATTATTTTACAAGTTCATTGGTAACTGATATGGTAAGTCTGCAAGTCTCATAAGATGTTCTGTTCCATGGAAAGCAACCATGGGATTGTTTTATCAGATGAGAAGTTTAATATCTGTCATTGAGGAGTTTTGAGTAGCCTGATGAATCATATTCAGGCACAGGCAGAGAAGATTTAGAGAGGATGAATGTTATTTCAGGGTACTGAAGGAAATCGGAGACCTGTCATAAGATGTGAAACAAACTGTGTAATAAGAACTGGATTTTTGCTGACTGAGATAAAGCAGAGAAGATTAATATCAAACTAGCTCGAGTGCATATTACATAAATTCCACTATCTCACGCTTCCTAAATTCAAGTATAAATAAATTTACTTTCAGCTGCCTTTCCCCATGTTGCAAAAGAATACCTCCAAAAAATTGTTATACATACTGTTTTTGTTTCATTAGAGCAGATAATTCCAGAAAACAATGCAACTCCATCACCCTACATTCAGGTATGAGGAAGTATTGAAGCATGTGTAACTGAGATACAGTGAAATGAGGAAGGTGTAGACATATACTAGGTGTTAACAGTGAATCTTAAGGGACACAAAGACTCCTAATTAACAAATGAAAACAATAAAAGAGAAAGTAATGTTTCTTTTTCAAAGATGAAGGCAATACAATGCAAATGAAACAGAAAAGAAGTCAATATGACTCTGCCTAATTACATGTCCAGTTCTTCTGCTGTTATAGATGTATTTTGTTTTCTATTTTTTTTTTCCATTGATGTGCTGTCCTCTCTAGCAGGTGATTGTACTTTTTCTTACCTTATTTATACCATATTTTATGACAATAATGAAGTATTACTAGAATATATCCATCACTTATTATAGAGCAAGGTTTGACAGCAATGAAAATTTTATTCATGCCGAGGGTTGCAATTATGGCAAGGGGACTGGGTGTGCATGTACTGAGATTTACCACACATGGCTATTGTGGTGATGGGGAGAAGTGTACATTGTATTTTATTAAATTGTACAGAGCAACTCTATTTCAAACCTTTGATGATCTATAAATTTACTTACAATACAAAACTAATATCGACCATATGGCACCCATTATGGCAACAGAGACAGCTTTCATTCTGAATCTGGCATACACTGATGAATCTGGAACAGTTTATCAGACCCATGAAATTTAGAATATCTGTTAATCCCTAGGCCAAAATCCATACTTGATTGAAAACTGGACTGGATGTCTGTATGTTAAGGTTAGGAATAAAGGGTAGTGCTATTATTAAATCATTATTTTATATTTATATATTTTAATATTTTATCAATTAACTCTGATTTATTATTCCAGGTCACCTACTGCTGAATATTCTGAAACAGACAAGGTGAAATGGCCAAAGTATTCACCAGAAGAACATCTGTTCCTTGATATCAATTTGAATCTTACTATTAACAAGGACTTAGAGTCACATCGTTTGGCCTTCTGGAGAACAATATTCACCTAGAATAACTATATCTAAAAAAAAATGGTAGTTTTCATTGTTACACCTAGCTCTCTCCTATGTAAAAACTGTTTTATTACTCTTATAGTAAATGTATTTGACACAAACTCTTTAAAAAAAATTTGCATAAATTCTGAATACTGAAACAAAATCTAAATTTAACTTTCATCTGCCTGCCAAAGTTAAGAACAAAAGTAAAAAATTGGAAAAATAATAGCAATTTCCACGTTACTTAAGGGCAGAAAATTTGATCTAGGTAGAAGATTAATTAATAAGCAAAAATAAGGACTGATATAAGGCTACATGTATCAATGAAAAATAAATTTTAAAAAAGGACATAAAAACTTGAAGCAAAATAGCAAGTATAATACTATATAGTGGCTTCTGATAGAATAGATAAAGTAAAAACTGAATGAAGGATAAAAATTATATTTGGCAAGTAGAAAGGAGGTGAGTATTGGAGCTGAAGGGAGGAAAGAATATCTCTTACTATGGTGAAGCAAATTTTTAATTTATTGAATGATGAATTAGATAGATACATTCACTTTGATTTCATATAAGACCAAATCTAGAGAGGCATGTAATAATACATAATGTTTTTCTTAACTACAGCTGGGCACAGTTAATACAAGAGTTAATTCATTAACCTTTATAAAAAGTTAACTTTGATAATTGTTAAAGTGTTACATTTTTTGCAAATTTAATGCATGTTACAGTTATCCATAAAAAGTTAACCATCAACAACATATCTACGCAAAGTCCCTCTGGAAGATGAGTTCTTACGTTTTAATCAGCTTCAAAATCATATTGGTTCTACAAGATGTAGTGGAATTATGTTGTCAACGAAAAAGATTATAATTCATTGGCCCACACCATCTTGAGATAGGCCGCTGTTGGTAACTATGATGCCAAAAGATTCACCAATGTTTTGTTGCCATAGCCTTTTGTTAGCAGATGGTGATTGGAGAAAATACTTCTGCTGATATCTACATCACAAGAATCCACAGGCTTTGAATTGTTTTTCCTTTTCCAATGAGCTGACCCTGCTTTCAATAGATATTGGGATATTTGTTTCAATCCCATCTTGTTGTTTAAGATTATTAAGGCTAGAAACGTGAGCCTTGATTGCAGAAAGTTTAGGCAAATGTATTTTGAATTCATGACTCAACTGTTCATTCAATCTTGATTTAAATGCAATATAATCGCATAAATGTGGCCAAGGATTTTTATTCTTCTCGTTACTATTGCTAGGGTTGATGCTTTCATTAACAGTTTCTAGATCTTCAGTTTCCATGATGTAATCATCTAATGATCATCAATTTCATTTATTTCACTAGCAAACTCCAAATCAACACAATCTAACAAGTGGCACTATAATCGTAAAAACATTAGATTATATAAATATTAAATCAATCACTGATTGGATTTGAAACATGTAGCCAGTTTGCAGACATAACTATAGGCTGGCCTCGGTAGTGTGGGGGCCGGTTTGAGTCCGGCCAAATGGATGGGTGTTTAGGTTAAGTTTGTGTGGTGTATGTCCTGTGCTGTCCCACCATTGAATGTTCACATAAAATTTGAAAAAATTCATTAACATTGGAGGTGGCTTAGTGGCTGCTCACACTGAAGCCATCCCTACTATAACAGTTACATATGCATCACACTCACACTTGCACTTCACATGATTTAATTTGTTCGCTATTCCGCTCGCTGAACGTACCAGCATGCTGTGGCGTGCAATTAAGACAAATGAAATGCATCAACAACTAATGTAACAGTCTGAAGTTAATGGAAGTTCAGTTTAACAGAAGTTAAGAAGAGTGTTAATGGTTCTTTAGGTTAACTTAAAAGTTAAATTTTTGCAATTTTGTTAACTTTGTTAATTAATTATTAATAGACTAGCTGGTACCAACGACTTCGTTCGTGATTGTAAAATTCATCTAACCACCATAGTGCACGATGGGAGACTCGATACTATTACCACACACAAATACCAGTCTTCTGCGCTATGTAATTCCGGCAGCAAAGTAAAATTTACGGATACACACAAGTCTTTGGATGAAATACGAAAATATTCATGATCGACCAATTTCAAACACCATATCTCACACACTCCCAAAGGTTACCGAATTTCGGCCAATGTTGTGATCGATGGGAGACTCTGTGTTACTACCACACACAAACGCCAGTGATCTGCGATTGATAGTTTTCACTTAAAAGTGATACACCGTGACACATGCGTCTTTGGCAGAAATATGAAATTGCCGCAGGTCGACCATTTTCATCCCCCATATCTTCCACACCCCCATAGCTACACACATCTAACAACCATAGTGCACGACAACAGACACGATTCTACTACCACACATAAACACCATTGCTCTATGCTATGTAGTCATGGCAGAAAATTGAAATCTGCGGAGACACATGCCTTTCGTCGAAATAAGAAAATATCCTTGGTCGGCCAATTACAACCACCATATCTACCACAGTACCTCAGTTTCTGAAATTCGGCCGCTGTTGTGATCGAAAGGTGACTCTGTGCTACTACTACACACAAACGCCAGTTATCTGTGATCTATAGTTTTCGCTGAAAAGTGATACACCATGACAATTTTGTCTTTGCCAGAAGTATGAAATTGCCACAGGTCGATCACTTTCAACCCCCATATCTTCCACACCCCCATAGCTACCGACACGTAACAACCATAGTGCACTACATGAGATACGATTCTACTACCAAACACAAACACCAATGCTCTATGCTATGTAGTTGTGGCAGAAAAGTGACATATGCGGAGACAGTCGAAATACGAAAATATCCTTGGTCGGCCACTTACAACCACCATATCTACCACAGTACCACAGTTTCTGAAATTCGGCCGCTGTTGTGATCGAAAGGTGACTCTGTGCTACTACTACACACAAACGTCAGTTATCTGTGATCTATAGTTTTCGCTGAAAAGTGATACACCATGACAATTTTGTCTTTGCCAGAAGTATTAAATTGCCACAGGTCGATTACTTTCAACCCCCATATCTTCCACACCCCCATAGCTACCGACATGTAACAACCATAGTGCACTACATGAGATACGATTCTACTACCAAACACAAACACCAATGCTCTATGCTATGTAGTTGTGGCAGAAAAGTGACATATGCGGAGACAGTCGAAATACGAAAATATCCTTGGTCGGCCACTTACAACCACCATATCTACCACAGTACCACAGTTTCTGAAATTCGGCCGCTGTTGTGATCGAAAGGTGACTCTGTGCTACTACTACACACAAACGTCAGTTATCTGTGATCTATAGTTTTCGCTGAAAAGTGATACACCATGACAATTTTGTCTTTGCCAGAAGTATTAAATTGCCACAGGTCGATTACTTTCAACCCCCATATCTTCCACACCCCCATAGCTACCGACATGTAACAACCATAGTGCACTACATGAGATACGATTCTACTACCAAACACAAACACCAATGCTCTATGCTATGTAGTTGTGGCAGAAAAGTGACATATGCGGAGACAGTCAAAATACGAAAATATCCTTGGTCTGCCACTTACAACCACCATATCTACCACAGTACCACAGTTTCTGAAATTCGGCCGCTGTTGTGATCGAAAGGTGACTCTGTGCTACTACTACACACAAACGCCAGTTATCTGTGATCTATAGTTTTCGCTGAAAAGTGATACACCATGACAATTTTGTCTTTGGCAGAAGTATGAAATTGCCACAGGTCGACCACTTTCAACCCCCATATCTCCCACACCCCCATAGCTACCGACATCTAACAACCATAGTGCACGACAGGAAAGACGATTCTACTACCACACAAAAACACCAAAGCTCTATGTTATGTAGTTGTGGCAGGAAAGAGAAGTATACGGAGATACGAATGTTTGGTCGAAATACGAAAACGCCCTGCACTGACCAACTTTAATCATTATATCTCCCACATCCCCACAGCTATCGGCATTCGGCCAACGTTGTGCACGACAGGAAACTCCATGCTACTTCCACCCACAAAGATCAGTGATCTGTGCTAGGTAGTGGTGGCTGAAAAGTGAAATATAGGAAAAAACACGTCTATTTTTATATATATATATAAGATTAACAGTTTTCTGCCAAACTGTGTTCTTAACACTGATAGCAAGTAATTCAGTGCTTAAAATGTTTCAATTACACATATATCTCATGTTAATAATTACACTTTGTAATAGTGCAAATGAAATTGCTGAAAGCAATGAAAACAAAGATAGAGTGTGAAAATAAACTTTCACATACTGAAGATGAAGAAAAGAAGAGTCAAGTCAAACAAAAACACATATTCGGTAAAAAAATAAATAAATAAATCCCTTATATGGCAAGTTTAGTTTTTTTTTTGGCTGTCATGTACAAAATATAGTTATGTAATAAGTGAGACATATATGTCAAGAGGAATGATGGGTGCACATCTTTCTCCTTGCCATATATCTCACATGGTACATAGCTAATTTCTGTATATTACATCCACAGAAAAGAGGTGCGACACATGGCAAGTGGAAAGAAGTGTGCACATCTTTCTCCTTGCTGTATATCTCATCTCTTACATAACCATATTTGTATATGACAGCCAAAGAACTGAACATCAAATCAGTGTTAATTGCCTTATAGGCAGTAGTGATTAAAAGTGGATTTTTTTAATTAATTTCTCTCTCATCTAAGATTAAAACAAGACAGAATTCTGGGTAGAAGATCTACTGTAGTAGGGTAGGTCAATAAGGAATAAATACTCTGCTTATGAAGAATAACAATAAGAAAGTGGTTTTATACAAATAGATGGCAGAAGGTGTGAGCTAATTACTTGATTAATCAGCCCATCCTTTCAACAGCAGCTATTAATTGGGTATTTCTGACCTATTAGGTAGAAATTATCTGGCCACCTATTATTTGAATGCAGGTGGACAACAACCAAATCCATTTACAAACACATAAGGAAATAAACAAATATAATGAAAGTGACTGTTTAATAATAACAGAAGATCTTTATGGTAGAGGGTGAAACCAACCAAATACTATTGTTGTGGGTATCTTTGGATGAAGCACAGTGTATAGTATTGGTAAAATATTAAGAGAATTTGAAAGTTTCAATGATCATAAAATTGCAAATACTTAAAAAAAGATGAAGA
This sequence comes from Vandiemenella viatica, assembly GCA_031002005.1. Classification (NCBI taxonomy): domain Eukaryota; kingdom Metazoa; phylum Arthropoda; class Insecta; order Orthoptera; family Morabidae; genus Vandiemenella; species Vandiemenella viatica. The sequence goes on along the minus strand of JARYHS010008074.1, from coordinate 200,774,799 downwards.
AGGATATACATAAGTATACAAGGGCTGCTTGTGGAGCAAGATCCACTAGTAAAGTAATGATTTGGTACCAGTGAAATTTTCCGTTCTACTCCTGCGAGCTAGAGCGATGTGACAGGCACCTGTTATGTGACCACTGAGATGTGATGCCTATTCAGCAATACTTACATGGGACACTTTGTGCATCACCTCTGCCTCACTTGCTTTTGAAATTCACCAGCATGTCAGTGTACTGTAAACAGGTACTGCAAACTTACCACATTTCAGTGATAAATTCAAATGAAGAGGTACACTAGCAGATCACAATGTGTAATTTTCCCCTTACCCAGTTTATTGTTAATTGTTTCCTGAAAAGGGCTTAGATATTAATGTTTCTGGTATGAAAGGGTCAGCCATCAGATCCCATATCCAGTATATCATTTATATTGCACTAAAAGGAAACTTTTGTGTAACAGGTGATTTCGTTTCAAAAAAAGTATCTCCATTCTTATCCATATCAACCACTCAGATCATGAGAATGTATGATAGCCAACATCAAGAACAAAAGAGAATGACGTAAGTCTTTAGGTGTCAAAAATTAGGTCAAAAATTAGGTCAAGAACAGAAGAGAACGACACATTTTTAGACGTCAGAAATTAGTCCAAGAAATGAATAGAACATCACAAGTCTCATGCTTATTAGTGTTAATTATGGGATAAGTACATCATTGGCAAACATCCTGACTTCTAACTTTATACCATGTGTGCAACTTATCTGGAATCATCTAATTTATCTTCATTGTATATAATTGGGTCAGTGAGTTTATTTTCTTTAGTAAATTTGGTTTTTTCCTTATCCTTGTTACTCATTTTCTATGGAGCTGCTTGTTTATTGTCACTTCTTTGTAATATCCTATACATGTTGCTTGGTTTTATGACATATATGTTTTATTTTTATTTAAGACATTCTCAGTGCCCTAGTAATACACTCCTGGAAATTGAAATAAGAACACATTGACGCCGGTGTGTAAGACCCACCATACTTGCTCCGGACACTACGAGAGGGCTGTACAAGCAATGATCAAACGCACGGCACAGCGGACACACCAGGAACAGCAGTGTTGGCCGTCAAAGGGCGCTAGCTGCGCAGCGGTTGGGCACCGCCGCAGTCAGTGTCACCCAGTTTGCCGTGGCATACGGAGCTCCATCTCAGTCTTTAACACTGGTAGCATGCCGTGACAGCGTGTACATGAACCGTATGTGCAGTTGACAGACTTTGAGCGAGGGCATATAGTGGGCATGCGGGAGGCCAGGTGGACGTACCACCGAATTGCTCAACATGTGGGGCGCGAGGTCTCCACAGTACATCGATGTTGTCACCAGTGGTCGGCGGAAGGTGCAAGTGCCCATCAACCTGGGTCCGGACAGCAGCGACGCACGCCAAGACTGTCGCATCCTACGCAGTGCCGTAGGGGACCGCACCACCACTTCCCGGCAAATTAGGGACACTGTTGCTCCTGGGGTATCAGATAGGACCATTCGCAACCGTCTCCATGAAGCTGGGCTACGGTCCCGCGCACCGTTAGGTCGTCTTCCACTCACGCCCCAACATCGTGCAGCCCGCCTCCAGTGGTGTCGCGACAGGCGTGTATGGAGGGACGAATGGAGACGTGTCGTCTTCAGTGATGAGAGTCGCTTCTGCCTTGGTGCCAATGATGGTTGTATGCGTGTTTGGCGCCGTGCAGGTGAGCGCCACAATCAGGACTGCATACGACCGAGGCACACAGGGCCAACACCTGGCATCATGGTGTGGGGAGTGATCTCCTACACTGGCCGTACACCTCTGGTGATCGTCGAGGGGACACTGAACAGTGCACGGTACATTCAAACCGTCATCGAACCCATCGTTCTACCATTCCTAGACCGGCAAGGGAACATGCTGTTCCAACAGGACAATGCACGTCCACATGTATCCTGTGCCACCCAACGTGCTCTAGAAGTTGTAAGTCAACTACCCTGGCCAGCAAGATCTCCGGATCTGTCCCCCATTGAGCATGTTTGGGACTGGATGAAACGTCGTCTCATGCGGTCTGCACGTCCAGCACAAACGCTGGTCCAGCTGAGGTGCCAGGTGGAAATGGCTTGGCATGCTGTTCCACAGGACTACATCCAGCACCTCTACGATCGTCTCCATGGGAGAATTGCAGCCTGCATTGCTGCGAAAGGAGGATATACACGGTACTAGTGCCGACATTGTGCATGCTCTGTTGCCTGTGTCTATGTGCCTATGGTTCTGTCTGTGTGATCATGTGTTGTATCTGACCCCAGGAATGTGTATATAAAGTTTCCCATTCCTGGGACAATGAATTCACGGTGTTCTTATTTCAATTTCCAGGAGTGTAGATATAGTCGTCAGCCATACTCGTTTCCGAGTTTATGTTACTCTCTTGCGTGTTTATTTGTGTGTGCGCTGGTGGCTGATCAGGCCGATTCTTGCATAGAACAGTCGTCCGCACACACTGCACCCAAATGTGGGTGGCTGGCGTGGTAGGGTTTGTCGGGCTTTCCGCCTTAAACGGGATTCAGCTGCCAGATATAGTAAAAGAGTAGGAATTGCACTGCACCATTTTGCAATACCAAATCAGGCTCCCAGATGATGCAGAAACCAGACTGTAGACAACCATTGGCATTAGAAGGATATGATGTGGTCAGCGCTGTGATCTCTTCATTCTTTATCTTTTTGTGAAGTATGTTCCTCAGCACTCATTCAATAGCAGGCTTAGTGGGCCTGAGAAGTCACTCCATAACATGCCGTGGAAAAATGGCACAGAATAAATCCTGATAGGTCTGAAGTTTTAGCCTGGACTTCAGATATCTGGGAATCAGTACTGAGAGATCCACTGAAGACAAGTCTAAGCAACAACAACACAAACAAGGATTGTGGTCACTTTTCAAGTGAAGCATGGAGGACCATCATTTACAAGTATGATATTCAGCAGAAAGGTGACAAGTTCCAGGAAGGCTCTAGGAAGAATATTACTTACCATATTCATGATTGTCGGTAAAAATAAAAACAGACTTCTTTGCAGAGCAAGATAGCTACAACCAAAGTTAAGGATAAATGCCTTCCAATGGCTTACTAAATAGTGATATATATTTTGTACGATTATCATCATTGGTTGGGTTAATGAAGGCTTTCCTGGCATGTTTCTGAAATGTAATCTTTATTGGTTCTCTGCCGGATATTGAAGAAAGACTAGGTTTAGGCATCTAGTTCTGTCACCATCTTCAGGTCTGTTGTTAACACTGTGACAACCAGAAGAGCTCTCGCTGTCATAGTGTTATCACCAGACCAGAAGATAGTGGCAGAGATATCTGATGAAAGCTCATCTTTCTACAATACCTGTGAAGATTTCATTTTATCATTGGTTGCCAAGGTACATTTCTTTACAATGGCTCCAAATCTCTTCTGACATGTGAGAATTGCTCAAGGCCAGGGTTGCCAACAGTGTGGGTGGTAGGGGCTATAGCACCCACAAGATCTAAATAGTGGATGTGGAGCACCCATGAGCGTAGACATAAAAAACAGCCAGTAACTGACTTTGAATGAAACCTGAATTACCAAAATCAGGCACTGTGTGGCAAGGCATAACGTTTCAAAGGGATTGCACTTGCTTATGGTGTGAGTGTGTGTACCATGCCCTAGGAGAATATAAACACTATGTTAGGAAATACATAACACTATCTAGTGAGTGTTGAGTAAGCGTAGGTTTGATTTGTGAAGAACGCACACACAAACAAGTCTAAGCAACTCACACGCACCAGCTCCAGCCTGCCAAGTGTCTTGTCTCACCCGTCCGCTATGCTGCCAGCGCTTTCAAGGCTGCAGCTCGCAGCTCTGTCTGAGGTATCTCAACCATTCCTTATTGAGCTGGTAAATGAATCTCTTGCTTTGAGAGCGTGTTGAGTTTAATGTTATTGTGTTTATTTCAGAATATCATTAGTTCCAATAGATAAATTTGTCCTTCAATATCCCAAAATCTGAAGGCCCTCCAATAGTAGCTCTTCTCAGCTTACTACACCTCAACAACCCCAACCAGAAAATATTATTTTTGCAAAATCAGTTTAAGAGAAGAAAAGGTGCAATTTTCAAAGTAAATGGCAGACAATTATTCCATGGCTGTTAAATGATGATGACCTATATAATGTATTTTACCTAATTTGTTCAGAAACCATGTCCATTGTTGTTTCTGCACTGAAAACATTATCAAGAGATGATGAATACATTAAGGTGTTCACTCAAGGTGGTTTTTCATCATGAAATAAAGCTTTAAAAAGCATCAAAAGTCTGATGTTCAGTGTAAATATATATTGCATAAAGCCAATTTAAAATGTAGTGTCAATATACACTGCATGTTATCAAAAAGTAAACTATAGGATATGGAAACAAACCCTGTTTTTAGTGACTGGATGCCTAGCAATTAGGTACCATCAGGACCAATATTCAAATTACATTCGATTCTTGAAGTTGTGATAACAGGATATTCCCAAGTTAAAGCATGGCTCCACCACAGCAAAAACAGATGGTCGTCATACGATATCAATAACTAAGCATGTACATTTTTGAGTTACGAAGGACTGCGTAAAATAAAGTAGTACAAAATGTGGTCTATTATTCAGTTATGGTTGATAAAACTAGTGATATTAATATAAATGAAAGATTTATCGGTCTTTATGAAACGGTATCAACAATATCCGACAAAATTTGTTTGAAATTTTCAATGACATACAGTGCTGAGAAGATTCAACATAAATATCACAATGTGTAGTGGTCTATACCATATACAGATTGTGCTTCTAATGTTGGAGTACATACTGGCCTTCAATCTTGGGTTACAGTTATCGATGCAAAGGAAATTCACATAGCCTAGTAATGGGGTCATCAAAAGGGTGTTTCACAAACATTATATCATGTAGAAGTTTTTCTTTTCTTATGTTGTATATATCAGTAAGAATATGCAAAAACAGAGTTTCCAACCTCCTCCAACTTCGGAACAATTTTCTGTGGCCAAAAAACCTCAAAATCTTGACACTTTTTCGCATATAATTTGTTCCTGATAAGCCCTAGCAAGAAATTGTTTTTCTTTCCCTTAGCTGAAGAATGCTGATATTGTATCACATTCTGTAAATACATGGATAAAGATGATATGTGTGGGTTAAAACTTGAATGAAGTGGTTGGGTACCATAAACCTGCTTCCTTGCCTTTCCCTAGTTTATGGAAGTACAAGTTCTCATAAATGTTACCAAGGTCGGTTAACAAAATGAGACAGCCAACGTCTTCACTTAAAATTATCATACTGTTGGATTTTGCTGCTTGGTAAATGGCTGCATCAACAATCAATCCAGCTGCATCTTATTCTGCCTGTTGAACTTGGATGTCTACTTTTTCCATTTTTGCATTAGTATCAAAATTACATTGTTCTTGGTGCTTTCATTTGTTGTGTCACTGCAATATTTGTTTCCTCACTGAATATCTGCTGAAGTACCTGATTGTTCATCAACAAAACCTTTCTCCGAGCACCATCTCTTCGGTACCCATCAAATATAAGCTGTGATGTTTGATCCATAGTACGTTCTCAACTAGGCCTCACAATTTCCACAGATGGAACCTAAGTTGTCATTGTGATGTCACACAAACTTATGCAGTATACATCCTCTGTCCACAACAAATCTTTTTGCACTGGGTGTTGCATTTTGAAGGGATGTTAATCCTTCATATAGAGACAATTTTGTTCCCTTCAGTAAACAAAGATGTGAGGTACAGAGCAAATTCAAATGGAAAACAGTGTTTAAAACCACACACCAAAAAAACTAAAAATGTATGATAAGTTTTTTAGATATTGTGACTTAATATTGACTGTGTAAATAAACTTTGTACCATAACATTATGCTTTCATTTTGCAATATTTTTTTTTTACAACTAGTACAAATACCATCAGGAATAGAGTGGTCTGGTAGTTAAGAGGCGTCTGACTGGAGACTGAAAGATCCCCACTTCAAATCTCAGTCTCAGCTGAGATTTTCAAAGGTCCTTAACCAGACCTTCACTTTTGCCACACCTTTGAATACAGTTTGGATTCCATATTAAGCTATAGGTTACGTGGTTTGGTTAGATAGCCACAAACGGGCACATTGTGTGGCAAATTGAAAACACTGTCACCTGATGGCTGAACAATCCTTCAGAATCTCCCGGCCAATGATGCCAAATGATTATTGAATTGACCATCAGTAATCAGAGAGCAATATGAATACACATATATCAATTATATATACAGGTGTTCCAGATCATTTACACTCACAAAGTAGGTAGAAAACTAACTTTCAATAAAAAAAGTGAAATTTTGCTGATTTTTGAAGAACTACATCTTGCTTTGAGTTCAGAAAAAACTTTGCAGTACAAAAGTTTGTCCTCTTTTAAATTGGAAATAGAACATCTCTTGCTAGTACTCAGCAAGAACAAGATATAGAAGAAGAAAAAAATTGCCAAAATTTTGAAGTTTGTTGGCCACAGAATATTGTGCTGAGGGTGTAATTACTCCATTACTGGACTAATGTGCATTGCATCGCTCACTAATCAAACCTGGTAGTTCAAGACACGATGAATGAAGTACATCCAATAAGAGATTTCTTAGTATTTGTAAGAGAGTGTATTGTCTTTGTACATGGTTCAGCGAAACATCAACATTGTTTTGAATCACTACAGGCACCAGTGATGCTCAAATCCTTTCTCTGCGGTAGTTTCGACCAACAAGATAGTATTGTAGTACACCTTACTTTAAAAGTATTCTAAGCAATTATAGTGTACTGCTATGTTTTTTGAATGTCAGAAAGATGATGCTGATGCAAAAGCAAACTGGTCTCATGTCTTTTGAATCTCTTTTTATTATGAAATTTCTGAAGGAAATTCTTGATCGTTTCAAAGCTCTAAATGCAACCTTACAGAATATTTCTTTGCATTGTAAGACCCTAGGCTGATACCGGGGCTGAAGTATAGCCTAGATGCCTCAACTAAACTCTTGATGTTGATTCAAAGTTCTGTAGAAAATTTACGAAATAATTTTGATTTGGTTTGACCATGTAGCCAGGATAAGTCAACCTAAATGCTTAAGGTCGCCACAATATTTGTTAACCCACAAATAGAGAAAAGGTTCTATGCTATCTACTAAAGCACACACATTCACTGTTAGAAAATCCAAAGTTTTATTTTCAGAATCACAAGTTCAAAATTGCATTTAACAGTTGAGCAGGCAAATCGAACACACTTTTCCAAAGTTTGCAAGTTGTGGAGAGAAATTTAACCGACCGAACCCCTTTAGTAAATTTACCAGTTCTTAACAGTCATTAATGATACTATACAACGCGACACCAAAGGTTCAACATGGTCGAACTAGCCAGCATGGCGAGTTACAACCAACCGAGACGAAAGACAGACCGGAACAAACGACAGGCAGGAACAGACCACACGCAGGAACAGACCACAGGCAGGAACAGACAAACCATAATGGCGGCGGGGTCTTTTTATAGAAAAGACTAGAACCAGTGACGTCAGCAACTGTATCACATCTTTTTGCTTCCGCGTAGCTAAAAGTGTGTGTAATTTATTTGACGATCCCGACTATTAAAAATGTTCAAACTTTGACAGTATCTGGACTTATCTACTAAAAGTCCAACGGCAGTCTCGTGAGAAATTTAGAGTGATTAGTTTTAAAGTTTTAGCTGTTTAAGACTCCGCGTAGTGACACATTCTAATTTGGGGAAAATCCCTAAGTGTTCTGGAATTTTACGCGCGTGCACAACAATCCGTGACAATCTAATTTTCCAAAACTTAATTACCGGACAAATGCTAAAACTTTTTATGGAAACCCATATATGTATGAAATCGTCTTAATTAGGTCTATCTGTTGATGTAATTTTTAATTTAATATCTCTTTTAATAAAAAAGCTTATTTTTTTCTCTTAATTAAATTGCTAATTAAACTTTACTAGATTATTTAATTTTACTGCCAAAATATCGGGGATGGTGCTGTCTACAGCTGGTGGTAAAAGTTCGGTTGTAGCTTTACTGGATTTAAAGTTATTGTAAATCTTAGTTTTCTACTTTTATGATCGCATGTTTCAAAACTTGAACAAACGGGAATATCTCTTAAACCAAACGTTTCCCGATATGATAAATATACTTTAAAATGATTTTTATGATAAATTATAACTGTGAGCAAGATTACAGGGAAATTACTTAAAGTTGAAAACTGCACTTCTCGAAATTTCTAAGTCGCGCCTAAGCAAAACTAGAATTTGACAAAATTCTAAGGTGCTTACAGCATCTGAAAAAAGTTGGAGATAATGTTAATATGTCAAGCACATTATATCTCCCCAAAGAACTGATGAAAAATTTCAATACCTTCAGAAATTGACTCATGACCTAGCTCTTATATTGGACAATTAACATTAATAACTCCAAAAATAAGTAGGATGTAAAAATATAGATGATTCATCAACTGAACTGCACCAATTTTCCTGGCCAGCTGACTGATATAAAAAATTACATTTTGTAGTTTTAGATAAAGACATGGGTTATAGCGTCCAGCACTTTGCTACAACACAATTAAGTAACATCAGTAACTAAGCAAAATGATACAAGCAGCAGTTATGTAACAGAGTGTACTGCAGAGATAGAGGAGCAATTGGTGGAGGAGTTTTCATAATAGTTAACAAAAACTTTCACAGTTCACAGGTCATGACCATGAGTTACTTGGGGTAGATTTCTGGGGTAATAAAAAAGAAGAAATCAGGGTGTTGGCTGCTTACCGCAGTGGAAGAAATTCATACTCAGATCTCAGAAGTGAGAATAGAATGGTAATTATTGGTGGGGATTAAATTTACCAGGTGTAAACTGGGTAGGAAATAAGATTAATAACATAAGGGAACAGAGATTTGCAAATATCTTAATAAGGGAAGGAGGATTTACACAAGTGGTAGAGCAAAACACTAGGGGACAAAATATTTTGTATATATTCCTAATCAAGCCCAATGATAACCTTGTGGGGTGTCAAGTAACTGATGGAATAAGTGATCATGAAGCAGTTCTGATGGATATTAAAGGATTCAGTGAACCAGCAGCCAAAATTGAAGGGGGAAATCAGTACAATTATAAAAAGGCACACATTTCGAATTTGAAGAGATATTTCAGAGAACGTTTCAGCAAATGGAAGTACAGTAGAGTCAAGGTGGGAAGAATTCAAAGAGATAATAATACAGGAGGAAGAAAAATTTATTCCAAAACAGAAAATAAGGAGCAGTAGAAAACCTGTGGACTATAATAGGGTTTGTAAGAAGAGAACATATCGGAGAGACAGCAGGGTAGTAGGGAATATTTTTTAAAAAAAAACTAAACAAGGACTTAATAATAGCTAAGAGGGTGGCTAAAGATGGATTTATGAAGTGTATTGTCAATGCAGAGGGACCATTGACTGATGCGTCTAGAAATTTCAATGGCTGTGTTAGAAAACTGAGGGGAAGGGAGGGTATCGAGACGCTTATAGATAAGGATGGAGGAGAAGTTACTGAGGATTTGAAAAAGGAAGAAATTTTAATTAAGTAACTGGTTTAGTGGGAGTATTATAAACAATAATTCATAAATGGGAGGTCCTAAATCAGAGAACGAGCTTAACAATACAGTTAGAAATGAGCATACCAAATTCATCCTAATAATATCATGAGAAAGCTGAAAGAATATAGAGGGTGTTACAAAAAGGTACGGCCAAACTTTCAGGAAACATTCCTCACACAGAAACAAAGAAAATATGTTATGTGGACATGTGCCAGGAAAAGCTTACTTTCCATGTTAGAGCTCATTTTATTACTTCTCATGAAATCACATTAAACATGGAATGGAAACACACAGCAACAGAAAGTACCAGCGTGACTTCAAACACTTTGTTACAGGAAATGTTCAAAATGTCCTCCGTTAGCGAGGATACATGCATCCACCCTCCGTCGCATGGAATCCCTGATGCGCTGATGCAGCCCTGGAGAATGGCGTATTGTATCACAGCCATCCACAATACGAGCATGAAGAGTCTCTACATAAGCACCGACGTCAACATTACCTTCCTGCAATTGGGCCAACTGGCGGTGAATCGAGGAAGTACAGTACATACTAACGAAACTAAAATGAGCTCTAACATGGAAAGTAAGCGTTTCTGGACACATGTCCACATAATATATTTTCTTTGTTTGTGTGTGAGGAATGTTTCCTGAAAGTTTAGCCGTACCTTTTTGTAACACCCTGTATAGGGGCTGGTGTATATAATATTATTACAGATATCTTAAAGATAGCCACTTATGGCATTGTACCTTATCTTGAAATATTATTTAAATTGAGTCTGGATACTTGCTGCTTACCAGTGGACTGGAAAGGTGCGATAGTAGAGCCGGTACATAAAGGAGGGATGAGAAATAGAGTTGAATATTGTAGGCCAATCAATTTGACATCAGTGATAGGTAAATTAATGGAGAAATTGATATGCAAGCACATCAGAAATATATTTGAGGAGCGTAAGTGCTTTTCAAGTAGGCAACATGGCTTTAGGCATCGATATTCATGTGAATCTCAGTTGGTGGGATATATGCAAGATATTTCAGATGAAATGGATGAGGGAGGCCCAATTGATAATGTAGCACTATATCCTTCAAAGGCTACTGACAGAGTGAGCCATAAAATGGAAGTAAATAAAGTAAAAACTATTGGAGTGTATGAGAAAGTGATTTTTGCTGGGTAGAAGAATTTTTAAAAGTTAGACAACAGAAAGTTAGGGTTGGAAATTCAGTATCAAAAGAAATGGAAAAGAAATGGCCACAGGGTAATGTACTGGGAGCATTGCTATTCATTATTCTAATGAATAATTGTGTTGATTGTTTACTATCAGAAATTAGGTTGTTTTCAGATGACATAATGCTACATAAAATGATCTAAACGGTATAGGACTGTAAACAGTTGCAGGGTGATCTGGACAAGATATCTAGTTGGGTTGGTAAATATGGTATGAAAAGAGATGCAGAGAAGGGTCAGCTTATTAGATACACAAATAAAAAAACTAAAGGTTGATTATGATTATAATGTGGGGAAACAATTGCTTGTTGAAAACTTGAATGTAAATATCTTGGCATTACAATAATAATGGAAGGAAAGAACTGCCACAAGACAATATTTATATGGAAAGGACATATAAAATACACCCAACACACAACAAAGTTGAAGGGAGGAGGGCAGCAGCAACACAAAAACATAGGAAAAACAATATTTTGGGTTAAACCCTTTGTCAAGTTAAAAGAAGTAAGTGGCTGCACTTGCGCAAGCCTTTCATTTGATGCACATGAATGGTGAATATCAGGGAGGATTTTGGCGAAGACGCTTTTGCAGTGAGCATATCTTCAATCTAAAAACAATTCTCCAGTTAAAACATATTAGAAGTATGAACATCACTCCGCAGGTGGGAATTGGCATATCAACACATCCTTCAGACTAGACGTCCCCTAGGCCTTAATTTCTGATAATATCTTCCATCCTCACCCTGTACACCTGTCACTGGCCAGCATAATAGATTTATAGACCTTATTTTAAAAAAATGACATTTTTTATTATTTTATTTTATTATTATTTAATCTTTCTTGTAATTTATACTTGCAGTTATATTATCGTTGCTCCCCCCACCATCCCCAAAGGTCAATTTCATTCTATGAGTGGCTGCATCGAATGCAAGGCTTGTGCAAGCTCAGCCACTTAATTCTTTTAACTCAACAAAGGGTTTAACCCGAAATATTGTATTTTCTGTGTTTGTGTGTTGTTGCCCTCCTCCCTTCAAATTTGGTTATTGTTGGGAGTATTTTCTCTTTCCTTATATATATATATATATCTTGGCATTATATTTGATAACAAGCTTAACTGGCCAGGATACATTGGAAAGATTTCAAAATTCTGCACTTGTTGGAGAGAATGATACCAGGATGTACGAGAGAAGTAAAGGAACTGGGTTACAAAACTTTGGTGGGACCATTGCTTGAATATGGTAGTGTAGTATGGGACCCACATTTTGTGTATCAAATACGGGAGTTGAAGAGGGTGCAAAAGAGGCTGCTAGATTTGTTTCTGGAAATTATCACAGAATGCAATCAGTAACAGATATGATAAAAGAGCTGGAATGGGATTCATTGCAAGATAGAAGGAGGTTGAAGAGGGTTATGGGAGTGTACAAGGCGTATATTGGTGATGAAGCATGGAAAGATATTGGTGTAAGAATGAAAAGTAATCCATGGAAGGGAAAAGATGACCATGACCACAAGCTGGCACTAGATTTCAGGAACAAGGATGTAGGAAGATTCTCTTTCTTAGGTAAGGGTGTAAGAGATTGAAGTAAGTTACCAAAGGAAATGATGAATAATTTACCAAAAACATTGAAAGTATTTAAACTTAAAATTTGAAGAGGGAAAATGTGGGTGTGTACAGGAAAGGGGGAAGATGGGTGTGTAGGTAAATTGCCACCAGAGCGTGTGCTCCACTGCAATTTAATTAAATATTATTATTATCGTGTTAAAGAGTTCTACGTGGGTGACTTTGATGTGTATTGTTTGGTTCTTTATTGTGCTTTCAGATATTTGCAAGGGGGGAAAAAATGCCAGACTGAACATGAGCTGTATTAGGACAAAATAAGTATGCACTGAAAAAAAATGATATCATTATATAAATTATATATTCCCTAGGCAACTGAGGCACCAGAACCACCTGGCAGTCACTGAATCTGGCTATTGTTTCATTTCAGATGGATCATGTAACAATCAGTGCAAAAAATAGGAAAGAGATCATGAACGTGCAAAGGCTGGAACACTGATTCTGATAATTTCTTTGCCCAAATAAAGAACAGACTATGGCCCAAGTGACAGGTACCCTCTAATACAATTCCAATGAGAGTTAATCCTCAGTTCTTCCATGAAAACATGGAGCACTTTGCAACTGATATCTTGCAAAGAGAAATGAATGACTGGAACCAACTGAAGTCTGCAGTATGTAAAAGCTGGAATAAAACTGGCCAACCATGAAGTAAGCGGCATCACAGTTGTAGAATACCGAGTGAGCCACAGCCTGCACAAACTGGAACTTAGCTAAGCAAAAAGAAGACTGGGAAGGTTTTGCAAAGGTATGAAGACAGTCTCCTAAGACCATTAGTGATGTGAAGAGATCTTAACGATCATTTGAGGTTGGAGAAATTGGATGAAGAATTCTGGTTGTACACCAGAAGTTTCTACCGGGCATCCAAATATGAGATTTCAGGGTATAATCCACCATGACTTCACTTCAAAAATCCAGGAGAGAAGTTAGTCACCTGCAACCAAGGTAACGTGGAAATTCTGGCAAACTACTTCAACCAATTAAACCACCTAGACCAACTAGTTTGCTGCCACCAGCAAATGCCTCAAGAATAACAAGGCACCTGGAGAAGAAGGCATCATCGTAGAGGCCCTTAAAGCAGGTGGACGTACTATCGCAGAGGCCATACACCTAACCCTGATTGACTGCTAGGACACTGGAAGGATACCTAATGACTGGAGGACAACATTAATCCACCCACTGCACAAAATAGGAGACAGAGGCGATGTCTACAACTATCGTGGAATATTGCTGTTACCAATAACCTACAAAGTTCTGTCTAGGATTCTACAGGACAATGTGGAGAATCAGTGTGATCACATGAATGGTGAATTTCAGGGAGGATTTCGGCGAAGACGCTTTTGCAGTGAGCAGATCTTCAATCTAAAAACAATTCTCCAGTTAATACATATTAAAAGTATGAACATCACTGTAATATTTGTGGACTTCAAGAGGGCTTACGATTCGATTGACCACCAAACACTCTTCACAGTGCTGCAAGAGTGTGATGTAGATTATAAAACATGCACCATAATCGAAGAAACTCTCCAAAAGTGAAATTCAGAGGATAACTGTCCAGATTACAATGCGGGCGACACTAGGAAATGGCCTCTCACCCATTCTATTAAATCTGGTGCTCAATAAACTCATCAGAACCTGGGCTCCTACACTGAACGAAATTGGAATCAAACCAGTCACCATTGGAGCCAGAACATGAAAGATCGAAATCAGGATCCTGACTTTTACAGATGACATTGTAGTCCTAAACAATCTAAGGATGCTGCCATTACTGTTCAAACCCTACACAAGATAGCGGAAAATGCCAGACTACAGATATCATACGAAAAAAACCAAGTATTTCAAGAGTCGGCACCTATTAATGGCAAGACTGGAAAAGTCAATCGATTCTGGTATCTTGGTGAATGGATCCACCCCAATTTTAGAGATGGAACCTCGATCTTAGATAGATGTGCTAAACTCAGTGCAGCATATCAGCTGTCGCAAAACCATTATAATAAGAAGTTTATTTCGAAGAATGCAAAAATCTATCATTACAAATTTGTTCTCAGACCTCATTTCTTGTATGCTGAGGAGAACTTGCTGATCAACAGGAAAGGCACCATCGCTGATATGGAAAAAGCTAAAAGATTTATCCTGAGGAAAATTTATGGGCCAAGAGTGCTCCTGGAAGGAACCTATCGACTGAAAGTGAACTGCACATTTTACAACTGTTGGAAATGGCTAACACGAGCATGTGATATAGGAGGCTGAAGTTTTATGAGCACCTTCTGAGAATGGACAGCAACAGGCTAACCAAGAAGGTTTTTTAACTTATTAAAAGCTATACGAGGGTGGTCTGAAAAGTTTCCAACCAAACAAAGATACAAGACATTTTTTCTGATTTTTTATTTATTTTTCAACATAGTCTCCTTGTAACTCTACACACTTCTCCCAGCGATGCTCCCATCTCTGTAACCCATCCAAATAGTACTCGACATTTTTCTCTGCAAAATAATTGTTCACGAAGGTGATTGCCTCTTCATTTGACAAAAATCTCTGTCCTCCGAGCACAATTTTTAGATGAGGGAACAAAAAGAAGTCACTTGGGGCTAGATCTGGTGAGTAAGGTGGATGGTCAAGCAGTTCAATCCATAATGTTTGAATTTTTTGCAACCGCTGAGGTGTGAGATGGTGCGTTGTCTTGGTGAAACATGATTTTCTTTTTCTGCAAATATGGCCATTTTTCCGCAAGTTCTGCCTTCAGCTTGTCAAGTAATGGTGCGTAGTATGCTCCTGTTATGGTTTTTCCTATTTGAAGGTAATCGATTAATATAACTACATGACTATCCCAAAAAAAAAAAAAAAAACAGTCACCAGCACTTTCCCAGCCGAAAAAAACAGTTTTTGAATTTTTTGGAGCCGGTTTGCCCTTTGCAATCCATTATTTGGACTGTATTTTTGTTTCGGGCATATAATGGTGTATCCAAGTTTCATCTACAGTAATTAATCGGCACCAAAACTTGGATTTATTGTGCCTAAACTGTGCCAACAGAGCTTAGGAAATGTTCATTCGAACACGTTTTTGGTATAATGTGAGCAAACGCGGCACCCAACGCGCAGACAGCTTTTTCATACCTAAATGTTGATTTAATATGTAACAAACACAGTCTTTTGAAATGTTTATAACCTCTGCTATCTCACTCACTTTAATTCAGCGGTCGTCTAGCACCAATTGGTGTACTGTGGCGATGTTTTCGTCAGTAGATCAAAGTGAACATATCTATCTATCTATCTAGTAGTTGCAGTTTTTTGATGTCCCGAATGTTCATCGTCTCCCAAGCTCTTACAGCCACGTTTAAATTCAGCTGCCCAAAATTTCACTGTGGTAAGTGATGGTGCAGAGTCCCCATACACAGAATCCAACTCATCTTTGATTTGCGTAGTTGTATTGCCTTTCAAAAACAAATATTTAATGACAGCTCGATACTCGATTTTGTCCATTTTCACAAAAACACTCACATCAAGTCAATCAAACGACTATTACATAACAACTGCATGTCCAAAATGGCTGAAACTTTGATGAGTAACTTCAACAGATAAACAACGAAATTCACTAGCTTTTATTTACGAGTGCAGCCATCTTCACGTTGAGGTCGGAAACTTTTCAGACCACCCTCGTAAGACAGGAAGCATATGGTGCAATATAGTACTGGGATTTCTGACATTGATGTTGCAAATAACTCTAAATTTTGTAATATGGTTAACTCCTGGTCCCCTCCACCAAAAATTACTAAACCTCGGAAACCCATCTCACAGGAGAGAAAGGACAAACTTTTAGCTGGAAGGTATTGGGAACAAATTTGAGCAACAAGAAGGAAGTAGTGGGCTTGAATCAGTAATAATAATTATTAATGTAGCTTCTTAAAAAGTTTATTAATGTTGTTCATACAATTTGTAGTAAAACTGTGTACCTTAAGTAAGTAACAATACATATCTCCAGGAAGCAAAAATTATGTTACACACTGTTGATATTTTCATTTTTATAGAATATCTTTATTGTTCTATTTAGCATTTTTCCATCTTTTTTTCCTTCTCTCCTCTATCTTACTTAGGGCCTACTAGCTGTATCTGCAACTTGTGAACAAAAATCAAATGTAACCATAAAATCCTTATTTTTAATAGGAATACACAAATGATTAATTATGCATCTATTATTATTACAAACTTGAAAATCTGTAAATTTGTTATTCAATAATGTTAAAAATGCTTAACCCCTTTAATGAAGTTTAGTACGTTTTTGGGCCTGTGATAGAATTTAAAAAATGCAAAATTTTTCTTTCCTACTCTGTTCACTTATAATTAGAAATCTACTGGATGGATTAAGATGCAATTTGTACTATTATGTAAGACTGTTTGGTGCTTGTGACTTCATTCATATCTGTTAAGAATTTTGAAGGTCTTTATTTATTTTGCACAGAATCCTAAATATTACCAAGCTAAAAAGTAGAGTATGTTATTCCCTGCCAAATTAGAAATCTGCCAGTGAAAGTTTTGTCAAAACTGGTTCACACATTTATCAGTTTTTTTTTAAGTCATCAAATGAGCTTGAGCACCCACAATGTTTTCCAAAAGTTGGTGCCCCTGTGAGACAAATAATGTTGACAATTAGACATCTATTATTTTGACAGCAATGGCACATAAATGTTTGCATGTTTGCAGAGACTGACATGCAACCCCAACAGAATGTTTGTGAGGAAACAAAATGGTTTGCAAAACAGCATGCTGGGTTCAGGCTTGCTAGAAACAGCCTGAAATAAATCAGGTCAGGAAGATAGACAAAATGGTCAGTGAGATGGGTGAAAATAGATGAATGTAGGGGTGCAGAGAAAATACCAATTGCAATCAAATTAGATTAGAAATTGATGTAAAACTCAAGTCAGCGGGCTGCATGCAATATATTTCAAATTAAAATTTATAGATGGAAGAGTCAGGAATTACCAAGGAAGGTGATTAATAATTTACCAATAATTTTAAAAGAATTCAAAAAGGGTAGAAGTAGGTGAGCAGGAAAATTACACTCAAAGAAATTATATATATAAAAGAAAGTGGAAAAATGGGTGTGTAGCAAAATTGAAACTGTAGCATACACTTATCACAATTAAATGAAAATTAGGTCAAGTTGATAGTTTAGCACTGGATCTCTCCAAAGTATTTGACAGAGTTAACCATAAAATAGTGGTAAATGAGGTAAAAATCATTGGAGTGGATGGAAAAGTGACTTAGGTATACAAATTTTTAAATCTCGCAAAGCAAAAAGTTATGTTAGGAAATGCAGTATCAAAAGTGGTTGAAGAGAAAATTGAAGTTCTGCCAGATAGGGCATTGGAACCATTGCTGTTCATAATTCTGATGAATGATTGTGTTGGTGGTTTACAGTTAGAAGTCAGGTTGTTTCCTGATGACTAGGGTTCGGATCTTTAGGACATGTCATATTTTTTTTCCTGCCTTCTTTTTGAGTTAAAATGCTGAATTAAACACTGATAACATTTGTGATTGTATTTAAATGTATTTTATACAGCATTTAAATGCAAATTCAGACAATTTTACTAGTTTTGGTCATATTTCGAAAATATTAATGGTTATATTTTGAGGAAAAATCTGGTAGTTTTTTTAATAGTACCGGGAATTCACTAGATATAGATGAGAAGAAATTAAGATAATTATTCACAGAACTGTACTTCTGCTATACAGGTGGGGGAGAAAAAGCTAATTTTCACTGTGGTCTGAATTCACCAGTCAAGAATTAAAGTTATACATTATTGTCACTCTCTAAACGTAATTTTCTGCCCGCCTTTTAATCTCGACAGTGCAGCAGAAGCATGCCTGTGTCGATCCGCATCAATCAATATCTCAATGAAATATACTCAGTCATTGTTAAAACTGCAGTGGATCAGTGAGCATATTTCCCGCCATGCCAAAAATAAAATTATCTGTAAGGTCGAAGTTACGTAAGGGAATTTACAGAGGAGTATTTTAGTACAGATGAAAGAGTTCTATTCTGTAAATTATCTGAAATTAAAGTGACTTAAAAAAAAATCAAACTTTAATTTCCTAATGGTGCAGCGAGTGCACGGAAGCAAATTATGCTGTCTACATGAAAGCGACACTACTAAATAAAGTAAACGATGTATAACTGAGCATGTTTTGATGAATAGTAAATTTAAAGGTTTGGTCATATTTTGTCTTTGTGTGTCACATTTACCCGTTTTTAAGGTTATATTTGCCTGCATACTTCTCTATTTTTTTGGTCATAAAGATCCAAACCCTGCTGATGACATAATGTCATACAATATGATTACAATGGAAGAGGACTTTGAATAGCTGCAGGGAGATCTCAGCAGTATAATTAGATGGGTAAGTCAACATGGACTAAAGATAAATGCACAGATGAGCTGACTGATTATGTACACAGATAAATTATAAAGTTTCTTTATGATCACAGGATAGGGTAAGAGTTGAAGACTAAGTGTAAATAACTTGGCATAGTATCTGATAGTAAATTATTACAAATTATATGTATCAAATGCAGGAATTGGAGGGGGTGCAAAGAAGGGCCACTTCATTAGTTTTAAGAAATTTCCATAGAACACAAATGGTCAGTGACATGATACAGGAGCTGGTATGGGATTCATTGGAAAACAGGAGATAGGCGAAGATAATACTTGGAATGTAGGAGACATATATTTGTGATGAAACCTGAATGGATATTTGTAACAAAATTAGCAATAGTGCATAAAAGGCAAAAGATGTCCATGAACATAGAGGCATTTTTTTTAGTAGATAAAAGAGTCAAGGATTGGAACAAACTAACAATTGAAATGACATATAACTTACCAGAAACACTGAAACAATTTATAATTAAAATTTGTAAAGGATAAATGGTGGGAAATTGAGGGAACGGGAAAGCAGGTGAGTAGGTGAATTGCCAGCAAGACATGTCCTCTGTCAAAAATACATTGAACAGATTTCATTGTCACTGAGGAATGTGAATAGCTACCGCAGGTTCCGGATTGGTTATGTAGTAGGGTTGGTCAAAATGTATACTGAGGATGATGATTATGTGGTAATGCTCTGCCCTCACATTCGGGATGATGTGGCTTTGAAATTCTGTCTGATTTTCCATGGTTTCCCCAAATCACTTCAAAGCAGTGCCAAGATGGTTCCTTCAAACAGGCCTTTGCCGAACTCCATCCTGTTCCTTGCCCCCTGTCCTTTCTCACCTATAATGACCTTGACATTGAAGAGGCATACTATTATGCATATGTGTCAGCGAACTTGTCAATCACATTAAATTTTGTTTCATTCCTGTTCTTAGTATAGAAGATATTCCTATGAAAATTTCAGCGATTTTGTAAGTTTTTCATTCACTCACTTCCCATAATCATAGAGAGCTGAAATGCATACACAGATAAGGTTATTCCCTCAAATCAAAAGAAAACTCTAAAATTTGTGAATTTCCTTGTACGTTTCCTTATTTCCCCCAAACATGAAATAGGTTTCTACCCGAATATCTTTATGTGTAACTGATTTTCATTATAAAGTGAGTTTAGTAAGCTTAATGTGTTAAGTTTTGCTTCGTTCCTCTCCTTACTTTGGAAGTGAGAGAAATTCAGTGTTTTCAACTGACTATGACACTCTGGCACTACAATACTTCTACAGATCTCGAAATATGTCATTTGGTATGATACATGGTTTCACCCTCAAATCATAATAAAATTCCAATATTAGTATTTTTCTTGTATTTATACAGTAGCAACCCCAAACACGGGATGTTTCAGTGCATATTTGTACATTAATTGTTTTATCCTGGTTTATGCTTTAAGCCTCAAATTTCTGCTGTATATAGAGATCTACAATCTTTACTAACACTTTGGTCTTATACTTAGTTTGGAAGTTATTGGTAAACCGACTACACAGCACACATCTACGGCAACAGAGATTGTTCACCCAGGATGGATATCCTTTATTTGCATAGAGCGTGTGCATATTGGTATCAGATGTTGTCAAGGGGGACATACAGTCTTTGAAAATATGGCATTTAAGTAGTAGAATACTGCTCGATTAGCAGCCTGAATGCTTGCAATTGCGGGAGTAGAGAAGTTGCTGACAAATTCAGCACATGAGACTCTACTCATAAGGGTTGAATTCTAAAAAGTCCTTATCCATGAATTTTTAAAAGGAACCATGTGATATTTAAGTGACGATATGACTGAAACCTTTACAGGGAGATGGTTCTTGCTATTTCACTTCTCAGCATACTTTTTGTATGTCAAAACTGACACCTTGGCCTTCAAAGTTGGGTTTGCTGTTGTCTCAAATAACACTTTGTAGTGAGCAAAAATTAGATCCAATAAATAAAGACAACTCAGAATAAGTGACAAACCTACAAAAATAGTTGAAATCCCCCCCCCCCCCCAACCTCTTGTAACAGTAGGACTAAGTTTTGTGGCTAGTAAGTGCCAAAAAATTATGAGATCTTGCTCTGACCCAAGTCTACACTCTACAGTGTTTATTCAATTTACTTTCTTAAGGAGAATGATTTATCTTAAGAGTTATGGAGCAATTGATTTAAGAAAGAAAGGGGGGGGGGACCAATCTGGCGACTTGCCTTTTAAGCATGTTGTTGGTGTTTTAGGGCGCGTCGACGTCTAGGTCATTAGCGCCCTTTAAGCATGTCGTTTTTTAATAAACTAAATAGTAAAACTTCTACCTATGTAAATACTTTAATTCTGTTGCTTTATCAGTGTTACAAATACACAAAAGCCAAGATTTCCTTCTTATGTATTTCCAGTTTGACAAATCTTAGACTAAATAACACATATTATATATTTCATTTTAGAAAAAATTATGACATACATAATGTCCAAGTAGCCATATATTTATATATATATATTTTGCATGGGATCTACAAAACTGAGAGAAATTATTCTGTTTCAGAAAGTACAGTGAATACACGCTGCAAAGTGTGTATTTGTTTGAGAACAAGGTCTCATAATTTTTTGTCATTACTAGCAATGATACTTGGACCTATACTTACAAGAATTATTTTTGTGGGATTATGTACACAGACAGAAAAATAAAGAACTCGAAAAGGACCTAAAGTATAAATACATTGGCATATCAATTGACAATGAACTGTACTTGGCAGGACACTTTGGACAGGTGGTAGGGAGATGTTTCAAACAGAGAGGGGGAATTGATGTACAAAACTATTGTCAGATTGTTGCTTAAGTATGATAGGCAGGGCCAGCGTTGAGGAGAATGGGCAGGTAAGCAGAGCAAAGGTTCCACAGATCTGAGCCCCCACAGGAGATCTGCCAGCCAGAGTGCCTAGCTAAATAGAAATCAAAGGCATTATTTGATTTTTGCATTAAAATTTTCTAACTTCATCCAAAAAGAAATTAAAGTAAAAAATCTTGCAAGGGAGGAACAAGCCTAAGAACTATTACCCATGGGCCGGAGAATCCTAGCGTCGGCAATGGTGATAGGGTATTACGGAACTCACATTTTCAGAAACAAATACAGAAAATGGAAGGGGTGCAGCCAGCTAGATTTGAATATGAAAATTATTATATAACACAATCAGTGACTCATATGATGAAGACTCTTGGTTTGGAGTAATTGGAAGATCAGAAACTGTAAAGAGATTTCTGGGGGTTTATAAGGCATATAATAGTAATATGATCCAGACTGATATTGGAAAAAATAAATCTATAAAAGAAAGGACTAGTACTTGATCTCAGGCATAAGAGTGTGGGAAGATTTTCATTTTTTGTGAGTCTGAGAATGAAATAAATTATTCAGGAATATGCTGATCAAATTACTAAAGAAATTAAAATTGTAATGCAAATTTAGGTAAGTAGTAAAATTTCTGAGGCAATGATTAAGAAAAATAATAATATTGATGCATATTGTATGAGTTCCTGTTTTAGTAGTTTTAGATTTCATGCCTCCTTATGGCAACACTAAACAGTTAAAGAAAACGGCAGTGATAGTAATGTCTTGGCTATCAAAACAAACACTGTATTTGATGAAATTATTGGGTAATATCAAGATGGGGATACCGCTGCGGCCTCGGGTAGTAAAGACACAGACCACGTGGTATATATGACATCATTGTGACCCATTCAGTCTGCACGTACCAACACAGTAACAGCTATAGATATGATCTGAAAATTGCATATCTGCAATATCGTGCGTTATGGTTACGTTTCACTTTGGCCCAGGCTGCATTACGACCGAAACGAATATTTAAAAAATATAATTTCGTCAATCATCATTTGAGTTTATGTTGTAATGCAGCCTGGACCATACGTCACAAAGATGTCATAAATATTACGTGATCTGTGCGTTTACTACGCGAGACCGCAGCGGTCTCCCCATCTTGATATTACCCAAATTATTTACCACCTCCTGCCATCTTAAGTCTAGTATTTAGAAGTAAAAGTGGGAATGTTAATGATCCTCAAAATTACAGACTGACCTTGTTAACTTCAATATTTTACACGATTTTGGAATATATCATCAATTCAAATGTCATGCAATTTTTGGATTAGGGTAGCTTCTAAACCCAAATCAACATGGATTCAGAAAAGGCTGATCCTGCAAGACACAGCTTGCACTTTTAATTCACAACTTATAGATATACAGTCCCAGGTTCTATCATATCACACTAGATTACTTACGAACTTTCATAGTTATGGCATGTCTAGACAAATATGCAAATGGGTTGCAGACTTTCTGAAGGGTAGAACACAATGTGTATTTTTCGATGGTGAGCATTCATCACTGACCGAGGTCTGGCGGTCCGTAAGGGGGTGTGATAGAGCCTGCATTGTTTCTCAGATAAATTAATGATTTGTGCGATCTAAAACGGGGGAAAAAAGACTGTTTGCCAATGATGCTATTATTCATTGTGAAATAAAAACACAGGACTATGCTTTGTTAGAAGCCAATGTTACGGAAATAATCGTGAGGTGCAGACTTGCAGCTGGAGTTAAATGCTAAAAAATGCCAATTCATGCATATAAGAATAAAGGTGATACCATTTAGCTTTGAATATACAATTAATGACACTGTTCATAGAATGGTAAATTTAGCTAAATACCTTGGGGTAACAATTCATAATAATTTGTTGTGAAATGAACATACTGGGAAGGTAATTGGGAAAGCAAATCATATGCTCCAATTTCTAGGTTGTAATTCAAAACAGTGTACACTGGAAGTTAAATCAATAGAATAAAAAGCGCTGGTGCGTCCTCACTTTGAATATTGTTGTTTCATTTAGGTCTCCCATCAATAGGGTTTAATGGAGGCATTGGAGAAGGTCCCAAGAAGAGCCGCCAAATTTGTTACAGGTATATATAGCAGGAGGGAAAGTGTAAGTGTGATGTTGAATGAGCTAGGTTGGGAATACCGGGGACACCGAAGGTAATTGAAAAATTCATTACTGACCTATTTCAGGATGACAGCAAACCCATATTACTACCAGCAACATTCATATCTAGGAATGACTGAGAAAATAAGAGCCAGAACAGATTCATTTCTCTACTCATTTTTTCCTCAAGTGATTAGGAAATGGAATACAAATGATTTATCAAGTGAGAAAACTTAGAATCTGATAGAGTAGGTCTCGATAAACTGCTCTAACCATTTTCCCAGATTGCTCCAAGTGAATGTTGGGATGATTCCTAAATGTAGCCCATGGGCATCTCCTGTGATATCCCTTCCTATGCACAAATGGTTACACATTACAATAGGTCCAATGAACCCTCCACCACCCACTTTTAGGGAATCTTGGAGAAATAATAATAGTAACAGAAAGATTTTCGCTGTCTTCAAGGCTTCTAGTATGGTGAAAGATGATTTCATTCTCTATACTTAGCATGATTCTAACCATGTTCGTAAATTCCGTGCACCTTGTCGCTGGATACAAAGTTTATGAACCAGCGGTACTATTGTGTAGTTGAAGGAGGGTTATCACACGAAAAAATTTCATTTAATGCCTTGGCTGTTTTGTAGTATTACTATATCTTCTGCTCCTAAAGGAATTTGCGCGAAAGAAAGTAGGTCTAGCAATACCGTATAGTTCAGTATTACCGATACATGTCTACGATACTAGTATTTTGAATATTAGTCGCGACCAAGTACCATAAACCTTTTTTCATCACGATTCAGCCATTGGAATTAATTCCTCGAGTACAAATTTAAAAATATACTTAAGCAAACTGTTAAAAAAAATTGGGGTTAGGGGTGATAGCAAACAATGCTTAAGCAGTTTTAATTTCACTGGTATATCGTAAGAAAAGTAACAACGGGAGTTTTCGTACATTGATTGCTTTTAATTATGTGTTAACACTTGGCAGATAGATCCGATCGGCACCATATGTAACCTCAAGTGAACGGTGAAATTTTTGTTTGGTTATGTAACTAACGACCTTTTTCTGCTATTTCAAATGAATCACGTACACTAACCTTGATAAGCAACAAGTACCTGCTCTATTATAATTTATAGTGACCTATTACGGTTCAAGAATTGCAGTCATGCTTCGAAACATATTGTAAGTTCACACATTAGAATATGAAAGCAATGACCTATTCCCAAGCTTTATTTGAGAACCGATAATTGTAAAAAACAACAGCGTGAAAAATAAAATAAATTTTAAAAAGCACAAAGATTTTTCTACGCTGCATTAGGAAACCGACTTTCCTTAACCAACACCACCTGTGGTGTTGCCTTAACGAACAAAAGCGACATGTATTAAATTACCACTCAATAGTAATTAAGATCGACAATACATTCGATTTTCTATTGTATTAAACGTAAAGATTTTAAATTTCGTTTAAAATTGCACCCTACTACGTATAACTGCTTGTTTGTCAATGTTCTCTTACTCGGTCTCATAACCACTTGTTGCAGGTCATTTTCTTGTTTGTCTACGAACACGGGGAGTGTTACTTTCTGCCGAGAAGTCGTATCTCGGCACCAACGTATAGTGTGTTTGTTCCGCACGGTAAGGATTTTAAAGTTTAACACAATTATGTGTGTTTTCCGATTTATAATATTCTATTATTTTTTTAACGCTTACTAACCAGAATACCTCGCAAACGATAGTAAATAATATTAAAGGGGTAAATAGGTGAGTGGGTAAATTGCCGAAAGCATTTGCTACATCGCAATCAAACCACTCGCACAACGCCGACCATACCACAGTGAACAAGGTGTGTTTTTTTTTTTAATATTGTTGTGACAGATGTGCAACTGCTATCGTTCTAGAAAGACGCTTCTGTTGAATGATTTGAATTTGAAAGTATTAATAATTTTTGACATCTCTGTTTCTGGTCTTCATTCTCTTGATTGGTTTGAGAACCTTTGGTATATATTATGGTTGTGAGATAATCACTTCATCTTCACGTCTTCACATATCTGTTAAATATACTTCCTGCACTCATGGAGGAATGCCTGCACTCAGTGCACTCTGGTGCACTGTTTACTTTATGTAGGGTCAGTCCGGGCAATTATGACACACTAAAAATGTGACTAATGTGATACACAAGAAAATGTACTTGGTTACTAAAAAAATTAGAAAATAAATCATTTACTAGGAAATATAGTTGTTAGCTATAACAATTATTACAAAATAAACCATTTATAGGGTAGCAAAAATGAAAGTTCAGTAACCTTAAATAGTGAACTTAGGAATATAGGAACAAAGCTATAGATTTGAGTAACTTAGTAAAAATACAGAAGTTGCTGAGCTTAAGTCATGTTTAAAGAAAGGATTGAAAGGTGGGTTGTAAATTGTATTGCAGAGATAAAAATAAAAGAGTTGGTGGAATCATATTTATAATGACTACTACAGTTCACCGGTGTTTATGGGTGTTAAATCCGTGGGCGCCGGCAGGATTACATTAAGGGGGGTGTATCTGTATCTTTTTTATACATTTATAACACTTATTAACTAAGGATACTGAATTTATTGATAGTGTGAACAAATTTGGACAACAACATAGGCGCCTTAAGTTATTATTCAAGCAGTGAATTTAATAATAAAAATTTTGTTTCTTAATCTTTTTCTGAATATTTTCTTTTATAGCAGGGGGGGGGGGGGGGTCGTGCCAGTGCACCCACTTGCACTCCCCTCCCGGCGCCCATGGTTAAATCTGAATTACTAGGAACAGGAAATATAAAGGTCTTGGCAGCTCACCACAGTGAAAGTATGATTGAGAAATATGAGGTTCTCAGGAAGAAACTGAATTTGTTTATTCAGTTCAGAGGAGGGTGTGGTGGTCATAATAGGTGGGGAATGAATGGGGAAGGAGGGCAGAGATTTACAAATACCTTAGTTGAAGGAAAGAAGCTTTTTACAAGTGGTTGGGCAAAGTACAAGTGCTGAATGTCTCTCTAATGATTCCTTATGACAACTGTATGATGTAAGAGGGTTCAGTAAACTAATCGCAAAGAATGACTTGGAAGGTTGGTGTTATTGCGAAAAGACTTAGATTCAGAAATTAAAGTGCTATTGAAGAAAAATAAATGGAAGGAAGGAAGTAGTGTGGCAGAGATTAAGTGGAGGCAGTTGAAAGAGATGACAAGGATATTTACTCAAAAAAAAAAAAAAAAAAAAAAAAAAAAAAAAAAAAATAGAAAAAAAACAACAAATTTTTCATACAGTCATATGGTTCTACGAATGCTGATGAGGTTGTTAAGAAAAGATCTTAATGGAGAAAGGAAATTGAAAGGCAGTTAGCAAAAGAAACTGATAGAAACAACATTGGTATCAAAGTGCGATATCATGGAAAATGTTGTAATTGTAAGTGTAACACTGAATAATGCAAAGGGATCTGGATAGATATTTAGTTGTGTAAGTAAATATTTTTTTTTTAAAAAAAATGTTTTCACTTACTGGTTGCAAGGGTGGATGAATTATTTATTGTTATAGATGTAAGAAGTAAACGTTTTCTGGTTATAGTGATAGGGAAAATGCTTTTGGGCAACAAAAATTGGGAAGGATACGGATAGTAATCCCAAAGATAAAGGCAGTGGTAAACAAAAGAAAACAAACACACATTACAATATTTTGATAGTAAACTTTTAATTATGTGAGTAGATTAGATATATGGTGAGGGAATCACAAGAATGGAATTCGAGAAGTCAAGGGGAACGTTGGATGGTGGCAGGAGTAATGGTGATGGGTTTAGTACTTAATCAATAACCGTGGGAAAATATTATCACTGGAAGTTTGGGAACACATAAAAAGTAATAAAGATAAGATAAAAGGAGGAATAAAAGCTAAATATATATACAAAATCAGTGGGTGATAATGTTGAATTTAAATTGGTCTAAATGGGTCTGCTTGTAGCGATTACTGGATGGGGAGGCCAGGTGGATGCCTTGTGTCTGGTCTGTCATAGAGTCTTGGATCTCCCTTATAGCCTTTACATCCATGGCAGGAGCATCTGTCATGGTGAAGAATCGTTTTCCCAGGATTCCCAAAACATATAACAATCTTTCATTTCCTATAGCTACTCACCTAATATAGGCAAACAACAAAAATGTCACCCAACACACAAGTACACCCATTCTCCACCTTTAAAAGCTAGCCATAGCACTGTGTTCATCACCCATTTCTTCTCTGGTCTTTAATCGATTAACCAAATATGCATTCTTCTTCACAAAATCCTACCTTCTGACCAACACGAATGCTTCAGCAGCCACCTACTATCATGAAAATCTTGGTCCACAAATACTAATTTTGTGATTCTCACAAACTGTCAACCAGATCCTTTCAACATAACAGGTCTCATTGTACATGGCCCGAATTCCGTCTCCAATTCGGTAATGGGAAACTTTTCCCATCATTGGATATAATACATGCACCATAATATACTTCAAAAATGAGCTCACCTTTTTCAATTGTACTACGTTAAAAATAGGCCTCACAAGTCACCAACTTTCAATCATGATGACTGATGACAGGCAGTTTTCATACCCGCAACCAAGGCCATCCAATAATAGTTTATGACAGTTCACTCCATTTCGAGACAGTCTCCAAAATCACTCACCTCCCTTAATGTTCTCCTGTTGATAAAGGGCTTGTCCCGAAAATTTCTTTATCTGTTGCGTTTTTGTCTTTTCTGTGTGTTCACGCCAGACATCTATCATCTAAAGGTAAGTGGTGGCTCATTTCCCTATCCTAATTTAATTCCTATATATATATATATATATATATATATATATTATTGAACATTAGCATAGGATTAAAAACCACCGCTTTCCAAACAAGTGGCCGGCCGCTGGCGTGCAGCCATCTCACTTCTACTGAGGAAGAGCCATGCTCGAAAATTCTATTCTTTGTGTGTTCGTATTTTTTTCGTGTACCAACGCCGCAGGAATCCCCTTCTTTGGTAAGCGGTGGTTTTTTATCCTATCCTAATGTTCAATATATCCGCTTTTAGCACCTTTGTTTCCTAACAATCTATATATATATCTCCTGGTTTGTTTAGAAACAAATGTGCTTTAAAACAGACACATTATATATTCTGATAGGAGAATAACCACCAATTGTCAGAGATGAAGGTTGCTGTAGTGTTAGAACACAGAAAAAGACATACACGTATACCCTTTGAAATTTTTGGGATCATAACCCTTCTTCAAACAGCTGTAAAGGTAGCTGCCTAGCAGAGGCCGGCAGCCATCTGGAGTCCCCGACCCGTGGTCAACAGCTTGTGGTGGGGAAAAAAACAACATGACAGAAATTATCGGTTGGAGTTTGAAGGGATGACCTGAGAAACTTATCATAGGAACAAGTCACAAACATGCGAAAGAAGTTGCCAGAAAATGTTATTACTAGCCAGTAATATATGACTATGATATATATATATTTAAAATAAAGGTGTCACAACTACTAAATCAATAACTCCGTAGAGCGGTCGTTCTGTGGGAAGATTTGGGGTGCGGGGAATGAGTGGAGTGGAAGGAATATTACAGGGTGTTATCTTAAATTAAGACCCAGCAGTTGTCTGGTGTCCAATTTATATTAGTTCCCACCTTCTGTGTTCGGAAATACTGCTTTGGTTTGAGATGAAATAAATAAGAAAAGTTGTTGGAACCAAAGGTAGTGTAAAAGCATTTTATTTTGTCTCATATTAGACACATTTTCAATTATTGTGTTCCTTTCTGCCCCTGAACTGCAAAGTCTTCCCCTGTTGTCCCAACCCAGTTTATGGTACCGATTTAGTAAATTTGAACCATGTGTTATCAGAGTGTACCCCAGTGTAAATATATTCATACTAGTTAGCAAAGACTACTACAATTCACTAGTGTTAATTGCAGATAGTCATGAATTACTGAGTATACTCTTAGAGGGTGATATTCAGAAACGACAATAGCCATGGGAGTACTGAATAGATATTAAAAATTACATTAAGTTTGAAATAATTAATTAAACTAAAAAGTATGCAAGAGAACAGAACTTTGGTACTTCATGTGCATTTTCTCCTAAGAACAAAATGATACATGTTTATGTACATAGATTTCCAGAGTGTTAATATATTTCTCAACATGTTGAAAAAAATTAAATATCTACCATTTATAATTAAAAAA
Organism: Vandiemenella viatica; assembly: GCA_031002005.1. Classification (NCBI taxonomy): domain Eukaryota; kingdom Metazoa; phylum Arthropoda; class Insecta; order Orthoptera; family Morabidae; genus Vandiemenella; species Vandiemenella viatica. The sequence continues at coordinate 200,744,677 of JARYHS010008074.1, read as the reverse complement.
TACATTGAAGAGCCAAAAGATATTGGATACTTCTACTTGACAACGTGCAGCAAGATGACATGGCATTCAGCTGTCTATAATTGTGAAAGTGTTGCTGGTGCAGGACGTTGTGCTTTAACTTACTTTTCAATCAAGTTCCAGATATGTTCGATTTGATTCATGCTTGGCAATCTAGGCCCAGTCATTCACAGGAATTGTGGAAATGTTCCTCAAATCAGCCACAAATGGTTTTTGCCAGTGACATAGAGCATTGTCCTCCTGGAAAAGTCCTTCATAGTTTGGGAACATAAAACATGAATAGCTGCATATGGTCTCCAAATCTGAACCATTTTGAGTCGATCAGTTCAGTTTGAGTAGAGGTCTCTGTTCATGCTATGTAAACATATCCCATACCAGGGTGGAGCAATCATCAGCTTGCACATTGCCTTCTTGAAAACCTGAGTCCATGGTCTTGTAAGATCTGTGCCTCACTTGAACTCTGTCATCAACTCTTACCGATAGGAAAGACACATCTAATGATGCAACATTTTTTTCAGGAATGTCAGGTCTAATTCATATATTCATGAGCCCAGGAGAGGCGCTGCAGCAGATTGTGTTTTGTTAGCGGAGGAACTTTCCATATTTCATGAATGTAAAATTTGCTGAATTGTTTGCACGCCTGTTATACGTTGCAGATTAACTGTTTTTTGACAGTGTTGTCTGTCTGTCAACACTGACATCTTAATACCGATGTCGCTGGTCTCATTTATTAGGCAGATATGATCAGCGTTGTTCTTGGTAGGAGATATTACCAGAAAATACATATTTACAGCACACTCTTGACACTATGGATCGAGAAATGTTTAATTTATAAATGATTTTCAAAATGGAATGCTCCAAGTGTCTAGTGCCAGCTACCAATCTGCATTCAAAAAGTCTGTGAAGTCATGTCTTGTGGCCATAATTATCTCAAAAAACCTTTGACACTATTCATGAGAGTACAAACGAAAGCATTGACACCTCTAGGCACATTTGTATGTTTCTTCCACAGTGCTACTGCCACATGGACATTTGCATCTCCCTGTGCCATCATTTTTGGCTCCTCAGTGTAATTTTTATGTGGACAAAAAAATTGGAAGCAGAAATTTTGAACCTTGTATCCTTCTTCAGCTTTTAAAGTATCACAATCACCTACACACATAACAACTACTGATGACTTAATTAAGGAATAGTTTGGTGAAATTAACATGGAGATTCAAATTAAAGTCAACTATAGGAATAGGAAGTATAAATGAAGAGGATGTATTAAAAACAAAGTTGAACGTATATTTTCATTGGGACTGATGGTACTTCAGATTTTTCTCCCCCCCCTCCACCCCTTTTACAACAGTTAATTTTGTTGTGCTCTATGCCCAGATATGCTTAAAAAAGCAAAGAAGTAATCACTCTTTAAGAAAGAGGGGAAAAGAAGACGTGTGAAATTATCATCAGTTAATGTTTTTCTAACATTAGAGAGAAGTTGTTACGTAAAATATTTCAACTTTCTAGAAAGTAATTAATTACTTTCATGCTAATAATGAATATGCTTGTAAGCAATGAAAATAAGGAAGGATACGGAATGTAAGCCATGTGTTCCACCAACGAAAGGTGGAGACATGTGAGGAACACACAGACACAACAGCATGGCAAGGGATTTGACTTGTACATGCTTACATGCAGCACATGATATTTTTTTATAAAATGCTTTGGGTTAGCAAAAAAAAAAAAAAAATTGCGATGAATAGTGAGGTTGAATGCTTGTAATATAATGAAAAGTAGATCTGCACTTTTATATCAAATATTTATTTGTTTAGTGTAATAGGTACGCATCAAAATACTTACAACATATTACGAAACAATTAGGAAAATTTAAAACACTCTGTATGTATGACGAACTGTTGCTGACCTTAAAAGAATACAACCAAATTGACAAAATGCACACAACATATCAACAGCTCTGTGATAGGTGTTGCTGTGTGATTAAAATGTTAACAAGACAATAATTTTCCATAACGGAAAAAATATATCCGAAAAGTTACTTATTGCATAAAAAACAGTTTATTGACATCACTGTGATATTTGCCGCTGCAATCTAGGGACTTGGCTCTGAACTGTCTCATACGTGCGACAGTTTTAAGCATCAAATTATGAAAAATTCATTCTTAATTTATGTTTTACCTAATTGAAGACCTTTATCTTTAAAATGATATGACATTTCTCGATTTCGGTTATGTGTTGAAGGAGATAAATGGCTCGTAATAAATAATAATAATAAAAACACACTGTAGAAATAATATTAATACTTTTCCCCTTTAAGGCTCGAATTCCAAAAAAAATCTTTTATAAAATATAGTGTGACCAAAGCAGACACATTGGTCTTTAAAATGATACCTCATTTATCGATTTCGGTTTGGCATCAAGCGAGGTAGAAAAAAAGAGTTTTAGAAATTATGATATTTTTGCCCCTTAAGGGTTGAATTTGGAGAAAGTTCTTTCTTAAAATATGTTGTGATCAAAGCGGATACTTAATGTTTAAAACAATACTTCATTTAGCAATTTCGGTGACAGAAAAATGCGTTGTAGAAATACTAATACATAAAGGTCGAAATTTGAAAAATTTCTTTCTTAAAATATGGTGTAACGGAACCAAAGATCTTATGACGACCTGAGTCTTTAAAATGATACCTCGTTTATCAATTTTGTTTAATTATCAAAGGAGATAAATGACTCGAGGCACAAAAAAAATGCATTTTAGAAATACTGATATTTTTGCCCTTCATGGCGGAGACCTTAATCTTTAATATGGTACCTCATTTATCTATATCTGTTAGATATGAAGAGAGATAAATGGCTCGTGACAGAAAAACGCATTGCAGAAATATTTATACTTTTGCCCTTTAAGGGTCAAATTCCAAAAAATCCCCGTCTTAATATATGATGTCACCAAAGTGGTGATCTTAATCTTTAAAATGATACTTCATGAAATGATTTCAGATAGGTATCTAAGGAGATAAATGACTTGTAACACAGAAAACAGAATTTTAGAAATATTGACATTTTTGGCCTTTAAGGATCGAATTCTGAAAAACTCCTATCTTAAAATATAATATGACCAAAGTGGAGACTATAAGCTTCCAAATGACACCTCATTCATTGATTTCAGTTAAGTATGAAGGGAGATAAAGGCTTGTGACAAAATAATGCATTATAGAAATAATATAAATGATGTCTTGTAGGAGGCATGTTTTTTAAGTAAGTACTGTTTTGAAATTAAAAAAATACGTTAAAATATATCTCAATAATTTTATTTTTACATAATTCCCTTCAATATTGAGGCACTTGTACCAGTTTTTGAAAACCCTCCTCATAGAAGTCTGCCGCCTGACTTGTTAACCACTGCATCACAACTGTTTTGACTTTGTTATCGTCTTCAAGACACTGACCGCCCAGGTGTTTCTTCAAGTGCAGGAACAGATAGTAGTCACTGGACGTCAGATCAGGGCTGTACAGAGGATGATCTAGAGTTTCCCATCGAAAAGATGTGATGAGATCTTTGGTCTGATTAGCCACATGTGGACGGGCATTGTCATGCAGCAAAACGATGCCCTTGCTCAACTTGCCACGTCTTTTGTTCTGGATTGAACGGCACAGATTGTTCAATGTCTCACAATAAGCTGCTACATTGATTGTCTCATTACGAGGCAGAAATTCCACAAGCAAAACTCCTTTTTTGTCCCAAAAAACTGTGCACATGATTTTCCGGGCAGAAATCGTTTGCTTGAACTTCACTTTCTTGGGTGAATCTGAATGCGGTCATTCCATGGACTGTTGCTTTGATTCAGGTGTGACTTAGTGTCAGGTTCTTTGGTGGTTTTAATTAATATTGTAATTAAGAAGTAGTCCACCAAAGTTCAGTTTAAGATTTTTGTTTATTTTCGAAATAACATCTGCAATATTGTTTACATGCAAAGATACAAGCCACAGATACTACTGACGCATTTCCAAAGTGAATCTGTATCAACTAACTGTAAACTAACTCTGTCCTGCTGATTTCTTTATATAGGCTCTATCAAAATTTCTGGAATTCTTCAAAAGCGTCCGCCAGATATTTCTCGAACATTAGCAATTACACAAACAATTAAACATATTAAAAACAATCAGAAATAGTACTTAATCATTTAACATCATTACAAAACAGTCAGAAATGGAAATGAAAGATATTTAAATATTTACAGAAATCATTTTAAACTGTAGAAAATAGTCCTGTAGACATTGTGACTTGCATGAATACTTGGAATTACACACATTTAAGCAATGCTCTTGCACAATTCGATTCTTAAACATATTAAATGGCTTTTAAATAATTTCCTTTTATAAAACAAAGTCTATATACACTGATTTACAAGAAATTGCAAAACAAACATACCAGATTATATTCAAGCAAACTTTAGCTCACTACAGATACTTCATTAAATACAATTCTATTTAAAGTTCAGGTATGAGGGCTGTTACAGTCCCTCCCTAGGATTCGCTTAATTTTACACAGTTAAAATTGATTGAATCCGTCATGAATCTAAGCAGGTTGTATGTACACACAATGCTGACACTAACAGATTACAATCAATCAACCATAATGACTTTTACAATTATACAATGTACATATACATTCCTTCATTACAAATATCATCTGTACATAGTTCATGACACTGATTCTGGTTACAATAATTGTCTCTTTACAGATCCAATCATTTTTTCAGTTACTATGTTGCACAATAAACATTCAATGCCATCACCTTAAGTTACAATTATTCACTTCAAATTACACACTGGCTGTCTACTTGTTAATGACAACAGTCTTTTTACAGCTGATAATTTGTCACCACAATGTAGCAAGTCCCAACATCATGAAAATATAAAACTGTTACAAATTGCTTTATACAGTGGAATGCTTACATCTTAAGCATTCAGTATTATTACATCTGCATCTGAACTGAAGTACTCAAAAAAACTATCTGTATACATTAATTGACAAACTTATTTACAAAATTAGATATTTACAGTCGGTGACCCCTCCCCAAACCATGCATTCCATCAACTAATTCTTTAAGTGAGTTCCAGGATTTCTCTGGAAACCCAAAACCATGTGAATTATTTTTTTCTAACTTTCCAATTTTCCTCTACCTTTGAATACACATCTAACACTACATTTCTATATAAACAAAGCTGCACTATAAACAGACAGATATACAAACTTCGAATCATCTCAAACAACAAACTTTGGTATAACCATAGAACAGCTGAGACATAAATTGGTTCTGTTTTTACAAATTGTTTGTCCCTTAACAGCAGTGTTGGTGACTCAACTGGTAATACAAATTTACAATGATCATTACTGCAGTTCAGGCTTTCATTACTTCCAACTTCACTATCCATTACTATCTATATCTACCAAACTATCTGAATCAGTACCCACAACTGTTTTAACTTCTGGCTTAATGACTTCTGTCACAACATAAGTATTTTTCTCAGCTACTATCACTTCACAATTATCTCCTACATCAAAGATTGCACAAAACATGGTGTCACCTAAGTCACATTATACACATTTTTCCAAATCAGAAACTGGTTCAGATAAATCCTTAATCCCACCCATTTCTCCAATATCATCATCTACACCAAATACAGAGCTAAATAATGTATCAGCTAGGTCAAAATTCGGACATTTTTCCAACTTAGGGATTGGTACATTAGGCCTTTCAACCTCTCTCTCTTCAGCAGACAAACATTCTAACTCACAATCCTCCTCCTCATCTAGGTCTTCTTCTATCGACAACACCATATCACCGTCCTCCTCGAGATATCTGAGAAACTCCTCGATTTCAGCACTCTTACAAATTTTCTCACCACCTATACAAGCCCACATAGTCCCAACCAGGGCATGCTGGATACCACCAGTTTCAGATAGCCATACGGTACTATACGCTACAAATTCTGCATTATTTTTGGTAATTAACCTGTAACCATTCTGTAAATCCTCTACATGAAAATTATTACTTTCACACACTGACCTGAGTGATAAGGTACTATGGTGGTCCCCTTCCTGCTTTATCCTATTATCAACGTTTACATCATCAACATTATTAATTACATCTATCATAACCCTATCCTGAAATTTTCTTTTTGCTACCTCCACCAAGTTATCCACCACTATAGGATTATTTTCTACATTACACTTTGCAACTTTCTCAACACATTCTGGAATTACAACTTTGGCACAGTATGGAGATGTTACTACATAAACATTACATTCAGAAACTACTTCATTTACAGTAAAATCAACTGCTTGGTCCTCATCAGGAATAACTTTAATCTCTTCGACAATTTTATTATTATTAGAGCTACAACTAACCAAATTTTTAGTACCTTTTGACCTAACAGTATTTCTAACTATAGCATTTACCTCATGGGAGACAGTACCTGGACCCAAACTCTTTCCCTCCACTGTTGGGTCCCACACAGTGGGGGATCTTAGTTTGACTGCTCCCCATGCTGTTTTTCCTTTCCAGTTTGAGGGTTCTGTTCCCTAACCTGCCCATTATCATTTCTCCTTGCATGATTACCATAATCTCTTCCCCTGGATCTACCATTTCTTGATCTATGCTTCCCCCTTGAAGGACTTCTGCTTTCCCTCCTACGGTAATGATAGTAATATCGATTAGAGAATGACTCCTGAGTATCCAAACACCTCAATAATTCAGAAACCCTATCCACATTGATCACATCCAAAGTGGCAATTAAATTTCTTGTTTGCTGAGGTAGCCTAGCTCCTATCAAATCAATGAATTCCTCCTCCCCAATAAGGATGGTCTAAGAACTTACAATGGATCCAACATTTATGAAAAAAAATCATGCTGAGTTTCCCTAACAGGTTTATAGGGCCTACCAGTCATCAACTCCCTCTTTTCCTGAATCTGCCTACTAGTCAAACAAAAATGTTTCAAAAAGTTTTCTTTAGACAGCTTGTAGTCAGTCACTTCCCTAGCTTGTCTATTGCCCCATGTCCTAGCATAAAACTTTAGATGTTTACACACAAGTGCAATTTTCTTATTGTCGGGTAACACATTAAAATAGTCTGATCTTTCAAAATTATCTAGAAACTCAATAGGGTGAAGTCTACCACTGTCATCATAGAATTCAAATTCTTCCTTAATATCAGCACTAACAATTGCGTTACATGTCAAGGGAACCACCTGACTTAACTGAACTTGTAACCCAGTTACCCTTTTCTCTAACTGATTAACATTACATTGGGTTGCCTCCAATCCCTGGGTAAGCTGTTCCAAAGCATTTTGTCCCATTTCTTGTCTCAACTCATCGACTCTTTGAGCAGCTTTACTATCACTAGCTTTGAAAAAACTCACATATTCCTCCTTCATTATACTCTGACTTCCTTCGCCTCTTTATAAATCAGATTTTCACATTCAGCCGTATTCTGTTCACAAATTTTTGTAACATTTTAAAATTTCTCCTGACACTCTACAACTGAATCCTCCAATTTAGAGTTTAAAATATTAATATCCTCTATAAATTGAGAACTAAAACCCTGAAATTGCTTACTGATTTTCTCATCAAAACAGTCAGCCAATTCAGAGAATTTGCTCTCAAAATCCAATTCATTTTTAAATTCAGAAAACTTACTGTCAAATTTACCATTGATTTCAGCAAATTGAGAATTAATCTCAGAAAATTTTCTGTCAAGGTTTAACTCCTTTTTAAATTCAGAAAATTTACTATTGATTTCAGAAAACTTACTATCGAATTTACCATCAAGTTCCAAAAACTTTGCATTAAAATTGGCTACAAAAGATTCTAGAAATGTTTGTAGATTCTGACTATCAGCCATATTCAGTTATTAGCAAAATCAATATGAAGTTGAGAAGAATTGAAATTTTTCTAACCTGACACAAAATAACATGCAAAAGCAAAACATTTGAATATTCAGTAGGCTCCACGTCAATACGTCAAAACCTACAAATATTGTCCTATCGGTATGAAATTTGGTACACACATTCCTTAGGCGATAATATTTGATTTAAAGTGTATAACGTAAGCTTCGAATATCTAGAAATTAGGAAAAATGACTCGAAATGTGGGAGATGCATACATGTTATTACGCAAGAAATACACGTTAATAGCTGTGACATTTATTCCACGAGTTTTTAAGTCTTCATTATTGAATAAAAACTGCTTTCCACATGCAAATTGCAGATACGTAATAAGTAGAAAATCATGTAACATTTACGATTTCTCTGTGCGGGCTGACATATTGTTTTTGAATGCTAAGATATATTGCATGGCAGCCTACCTTACAGGGAAAAACATGGCGTCTACCGTAAGGAATGTTTGATACACAGTATTTAAGTTGGTTTAATTTTTTGCTAATGGCAGTTGTGGTTAGGTTGAAATGCAGCCTGGACGAAGAATTAAGAGTACGAAACACACAAAATAAATATCGACATATAATAACGTGTATTTCTTGCGTGATAACGTGTGCATCTACCCACATTTGAAGTGATTTTTCCTCATTTTCACGCATTCGAAGCTTACGTTATACACTTTAATTCAAATATTATCGCCTAAGGAATGTATGTACCAAATTTCAGACCGATAGGACAATTTTTTTAGGTTCCGACGTATTGACGTGTTACCATTCAGTACTTACTGTTCGCCCTGTTTTGTATCACTTAAATACTTTTCGTCACCTTAAATTTCACGTAGCAGCACTTTTTCACCACTAAACACCAATTTTTTCACTGATTAAAACACTTAACCACACTTTTCACACTCAAAACACTGTACTGCTGGAAGATGGTATCCTAAGACAATTCGTTCGCTGACGGAAAATTACTACCGATTCCAGTCGCCCATGGAAAATCTTCGATGAGTACTGCGTTATCAACTCGTTGTACTCAGTTTGAAGTTGTCGCCGAATAATTCACTCGTCGAAATTCTCCAACATCTGCCGCCTCTTCTAAACGTCACGTCGTGGTCCGTCGATTCCTGGTGCCGATCGGTGTTTTTACCCGTCGTAATTTTCCGAATATTTTGTTCGCTTATTGCCGATCTACTGCAGATTCTTTTAGAAGATTAACGTCTCACAGATGTTTATTGATTTATCGTCGCAGTTAACGGTCGCCATATCAGGTTCTTTGGTGGTTTTAATTAATATTGTAATTAAGAAGTAGTCCACCAAAGTTTAGTTTAAGATATTTATTTATTTTCAAAATAACGTCAGCGATATTGTTACTTGCAAAGATACAATCCACAGATACTACTGACGCATTTCCAAAGTGAATCTGTATCAACCATGGAGGAAGGAAATAAATGGAGGAGAAGTGACGTTAAATCTGTAAAGCAGGCTATAAACTCTCGCGCATGTGCAGTGGCGATATTGCAACACAGTGAGTCAGTTCCGAGTTGGCATCAGCTGTGTTAAGATGTGTGACGAGGAAAGCGACCGCCGCATTGCCGCGGCAGTCGCGGCCAAGTTGACGACCAGGCTACGCAAACCGGACTTGGATATGGATACGGACGGATCTACACAGGCGACAACCAGGCATCTTCCACAGGACTTGAGAAAGGATTCCAATGGAACCGAAAGTACCACGCCGACGACTACTGGGCCTACCCATGCAACAGAAGACCCCCGCGCTTCGAAGAGAGGGACCTCGCCACTCTCAGGGTGGAAAATGAAAGTACCAAGAAGTGAACAGCGCGTTTGTGGCACCAAACTAAGCGTGCCTGTTCAGCAACTGTCTAACTCTACAGCTGGCAAAGAGAAGAAGTCAACGAAAAAGAAGAAGGGGACCACCGTCTACCAGGCCGCAATCTTACCCTTTCAAACACCAACGAAGACCGACCTCAGAATACCAAATGCTACTAAGCAAGTGACTACTGCAGCTATCACAGACAACAGGCGCAAGAAGCAGCAAGCCAGTCAACTCAACGACGAGGGCTTTGTAGTCCCACGACGCACAGCCAAGCCACCCCCTGCGTTGGATCCACAACTGGTTATGGAGACCAGCAACCGTTTCCAACATGACCCAAGCTACAACTAGGAGATCACCACACAGTCCGCCCATAGTGGTGCAGTTCCCTGAAAGCTATAAGAAACTACACGACTGGGTCACCAATACCGCCAAAAACCCCTTCACTGCAAAGACTGCAGGACGAGACAAGATAAGGTTCTCATTTACCACCACCGAAGGCTATACAAACATAAACAGCTTGTTTACCGCCAACAACACCCCATTCTTCACCTTTCCCACCGGGGCAGTGAAGCTGATGAAAGTCATTTTCAGAGGATTACCACGCTCCTTCCCAACCACTGACCTTAAGGAAGAAATTCAGGATATGGGATTCGAGGTGGAAACTGTCGCGCAGCTCAAGAGACCTGGCACTAATGTAGCAATGCCGCTGTTTTTGGTAGTTGCACCCGACACCCCAGAGAACAGGGCCTTATTCGATGTGGAATCTAATTCACACTTTAAGGTCACAAGCGAAAAACTCAGAGCCTCTTCGGGGCCTCCGCAATGTTTCAGGTGCGTTGCTAAACATTGTATGATGCAACCAGTTTGTGTCAAATGTGCAGGTTCACACGATTCCAACGACTGCATGATACAAAGGACCCGTGATTCAGCCAAGTGCAACAATTGTGGCGGCAACCATGTCGCCAGTTACAAAGGCTGTATCGCATTCAAGAGAGCTCGTGACCGCTACCGAGGAACCAACCCTTCCATAACAAAACGAGAAGAAAAATCCTACGCAACCGCTACAGGGGCAGGACAAAATACCTCCACAGATACTGGCACCAGCAAAACGACAGCCATTACCACAGAAACACCTGATTCGAGAGCCAAAAATTCTTCAACAACCGAAATCACAGAATCGGCACAACGCCCTGCAGCACCACAACGTCCCCGCCAGTGAAATCGCTCTACAGGAGCATCAGCCCCGATGCATAACAACGGCTTGGACAGACTCTTTAACATGTTCGAAAGAGTCTTTAATATGCTACTAGACGTCATTGAGAAAATGAACCGTCTGCCTCAGGACATCCAGGCAGCATTAACGGCAGCATTTGATACTACCACCAGCACTAACCATCTCAACCATGGATAGGAGACCCCAGATACGCGGCCTCTCTACCTGTGTGTGGAATGAAAACAGATTATATACTCAGTCATAGCGGAACATAACATCGACGTATGTCTCGTGAGTGAGACCCACCTTAAACCTAGTCTGCGAACCTCGGTAGCAAACTACTACTGTTACAGGAAGGACCGACTCACCGCAGGTGGAGGAGTCGCCATCTAAGTGAGAAGGGGCCTCCCTCACTATGAACTGCCACTCCCAGACCTCCAACCATAGAAGCCTCGCCATTGAAGTAAACACGACCATCGGGGTACTCACTGTCATCTCTGCTTACAGACCTCCGCGCGGACAGTTTCCTGTGGCAGAAGCTGAAACATTAGCCTCCATAAGAGGTAAACTCCTCCTAAGAGGTGATTTAAACGCCAAACATACGGACTGGCACTACAGAATCACAAATCAGGCAGGAAAAGCCTTAAGAAGGGTAGCAAATAGGCATAACTTGTGTGTGTGGGCTCCTGTTGAGCCTACGATCTATCCCCACAACGCTGGAAGGCCTGATGTCTTAGACGTCCTTATCACCAAGAACATCAGGGGCTTCATAGCCGCCCCCACAGTTGATACCCGGTCATCTGACCATCTACCTGTCATCTTCGAAGTTGGTGTAGGCAACTGGCAACCAGACGACAATCCTAACTATGACTGCAACAAAACAGACTGGAGGAAATACCGAGACATGGTAACCCGCGCATTAGAAGACTCTCCTGTGGAAGGGAACCCCAACGCAGCTCTAGAGACCTTCGAAACTGCTGTCTTGAACGCCGCCACCGCCTCCACGGCTCAGAAGACTCGCTTCACACTCTCGCCGCAGCTTCCACCCCATCTTCTAGCAGCAATTAGACACAAAAACGGGGTAGCCAAAGAGTGGAGGCTCACCAGGAATCCTGTCACCAGAAAACTGTTAAACCGCCTGCAAAAAGAACTAAAGGTGTCACTAGAAGAGCACCGCAACCGAGAATGGGACGCCCGTCTCTCAATGCTGAGACCAGACGACGGCTCACTCTGGTCGCAGACCCGGCGTTTCACGAAGAAAAGGAGCCGACTTCCTCCTCTTCAGGGCAAGCACGGGCAGGTCTATCGTCCGACAGACAAAGCCAACGCCTTGGCGGACGCATTTTAAAACAACTTCCAGCCAGCTCCCTGCAACGACGCCGACCTGGAAGCAGTCAGACGCCTCGGTGTTTTTCTCAACGCTGAGGACGATGACGACCATGACATAGAACCTATCACCTCACAAGAGGTCCGCAGCAGCCTTGCCCACCATCACTCCAAGAAGGCTCCAGGACATGAAAAGATCGGGAACTTCTGTCTGTGTAACCTGCCACCTGTAGCAGTAGACTATCTCGCTGCCCTATTTAACACAATCCTACAAACGCAGACTTATCCCGACCGATGGAAACACGCTGAAGTGGTGGCCATCCACAAGAGTGGAAAGAATCCTTCGATGCCGCAGAGCTACCGTCCTATCAGCCTTCTCCCATCAATCAGCAAAGTGTTTGAGCGATTACTGCTCAGACGCCTGAACAACCACATTGCACAGCAAGGAATCCTTCCAAACCATCAACTGGGATTTCGCCGTGGACACTCCACCACCCAGCAACTGTTAAGGGTGGTGGAGACTGCCACGCGTGCCTTCAATTTTAAGGAGTACTGCGGTTTAGTAGTACTGGACATTTCCCGGGCCTTCGACTCGGTTTGGCATGCCAGACTTCTACTGAGGCTATACGAGCTGGGGTTCTCAGGCAAGCTCGTTAAGCTGATTAAATCGTAATTGGAAGACCGCACTTTCTGCGTACGTGTCGGAAACGTCACCTCTACACGCAGAGGAATACATGCCGGAGTCCCTCAAGTTTCGGTCCTCGGGCCCCAGCTATACTCCTTATACACGGTTAATGTGCCGATTCACAAAAGGGTTCACACCGCCAGCTACGCTGATGACACTGCCTACTACACGTCCAGCCACAGCAAAGCTATTGTCACCCAATGCCTGCAGGAAACATTACAGAAAACAGAAGACTGGGCGAGGCGCTGGTGTATACAGATAAACCCCACCAAAACACAGGCCATCTTACTAACCAAAACAACTGAGCCCCGCCTAAGACGGCTGCCGGATACACAGATTTAACTAAACAACAAACTGGTGCCCTGGTCCAAAACTGTGCGTTACCTAGGAGTCACACTGGACACGAAACTGACCTGGAGACTGCACATCGAAGACCTTCGAAAACGTGCCAGTTCGAGACTCCACGCTCTGTAACCAATACTAAATAGGGACAGTAAAGTAGCTGCCTCAACAGGTGTGCAGGCATACTGCACCCTAGTCAGGCCAATTCTCGAATATGCCTGCCCGGTGTGGGGATACGCCGCCCCGACGAGTCTACACCGTCTGCAATCTGTTCAAAACCGTGCTCTGAGAAGAGCGCTGCACGTCGATGGCAGATTTCCAACCATAGCCATTCACGACGCCACCGGACTCCTGACACTCCAGGAAAGATTCCGGGCTCTAGCAATAAAATTTTACAAATATGCCCAGAAATCCCCAAACCCATTAATCAACGTATTTGGTAGCTACCCAACCAGTTTGGGACGACATGCTGGACCCCTGAAGCTTATACAGTAAAAGGGAACTTCTAATCCCATGAAGCCTGTGCCAAAAACGCCAACCTGAAGACAAACCCACAGCAATGATATGACCCATCACCCGACACTAGGAGGAAATGTCCACCAACAAACCCTCCACAATACTCTGCCTAAGACAAGGCAGTAAATGGCGTGGCTGCTGCTGCGTGGCGATATTGCGATCCCAAACAAATGCGATATTCACATTGTGTTAGATGCTGTGATTATTTCATTTTGTAATGTGTATAAGTGTTTTATAATGCCATCTTGTGTTGCATACGGTTGCACTAATAGGCAACCGAGGAAAGAACCTGGAATATCATTTCATAAGTAAGTTGAATTGTAATTATTGTTGTTGAAGTGGGCAGTAGGAACTGCAAACTTTGGTGCCTCTCTATAAATATTTAGTCATAGCTCTCAATGGAATGACTTTGTTCTAAAAATTTTGTTGGTGTAGTGTAGAAAATCAGCATACCTTGCTATTTTGCACATAATAGACGAGCATTACTTTTTAAATGTTGAAAATGAGATTTAAAGAGGTTTGTTTTACATCGCTATCCAGTGAATTTAGTATTGCGCTTTCTTTCGTCACGTTGCAGTTTATACTGACAGTGTATGATGAAATTAAATGTGTTAAATTATGCTATGCAATTTAGGAATCTTGATGAAGCAAACGATGTTGTAACTGCAAATACAGTTTGCGATTCAAATACGCGTCTGTGGGTATGTCTACGTAGTTTGATTCTGTAGCTGCAGTTTAATGGAGATAGTGGTTAGGTCTAAATGCAGTCTGTACCAGAATGGTTTTGTTTTTCCATAAGGCACAAAGAATTTATCTATTACTGTTAGTAATTTCATGAGAACCACGTGTATCGCGATATAAACTGCTTCAAGGTATGTTGATTCTTGGCTGTCCGGGTGGCCGACTCTGGCCGCGGAAGCCTACGATTGCTTCAAGGTATTCCCAATTATGCTTACGATGTATTGTAACAAGATGACTATTTCTATTCTGATCTAGGCCGCATTTCAACCTAACCACAAGTGGTAGTAAAAAAACTGTAATATCCATTCTGCATGTCCACCATTGTGGCTTTGGCAGAATTAATTTTTGATCCTGGCCGCATATCAACCCAATCCCAGTATATCCCGAAAATTAAGCAAGATATCGAAAAGTTTATTTTTGTTTTGTCTCCTCATGTTACATAAGAATCGATCATTAAATTTGACTCTTGCGAAGTTTTTCTTCAGCATTTCAACTCAAGACACCTCACATTTGATACAGTATATCACGAGAACTAGGTGAGATATCGAAAATTTTTATTCTTTATTTTTTATTTGTCTCGTCCTTTTAAATAAGAACCCGTCATCAAATTTCACTTTGACCAATTGTTTCTTCTGAATTTCAACCAAAAACATTTCACATTTGAGACAGAATATCTCGAAAACTAAGCATGATATCAAAAAATTTTATTCTTCATTTTTTATTTGTCTCATCGAGTTACATAATAATCCATCACCAGATTGTGGTATTACGTTTATCCTAGAGTCCCCTTGAGGTTTTTGTACATATACCCCGTGTCTGTATGGGTTCGGCCTAGCCCTCCACTCCTCCTCCGCCCGGCTTCACTTCAATGGGTGGTGAAGGTCTCTTGCGTCGTTTCCACATATTTCCTTCCTCCATGGTATCAACTAACTATAAACTAACTCTGTCCTTCTGCTGATTTCTTTATATAGGCTCTATCGAAATTTCTGGAATTCTTCAAAAGCGTCCGCCAGATACTTCTCAAACATTAACAATTACTCAAACAATTAAACATATTAAAAACAACCAGAAATAGTACTTAATCATTTAACATCATTACAGAACAGTCAGAAATGGAAATGAAAGATATTTAAACACAAAATCATTTTAAACTGTAGAAAATTGTCCTGTAGACATTTTAACTTGCATTAATACTTGGAATTACACACATTTAAGCAATGCTCTTGCACAATTCGATTCTTAAACATATTAAATGTCCTTTAAATAATTTCCTTTCATAGAACAAAGTCTATATATACTGATTTACAAGAAATTGCAAAACAAACATACCAGATTATATTCAAGCAAACTTTAGCTCACTACAGATACTTCATTAAATACAATTCTATTTAAAGTTCAGGTATGAGGGCTGTTACAGTAGGCCACCCATGTCTCATCACCCATAACAATTTGGCTTAAGAAATCATACCATCGTTGTGGTACCGCTCAAGGAAAGTCAATGCACTGCCTAAACGTTTGGTTTTGTGCACATTCGTTAACATTTTCGGTACCCAATGTGAGCACAATTTTTGGTAATTCAAGTGCTCGGCCACAATTCCATACAAAACACTATGAGAAATATTAGTAGAGTCATCACACAAGGAGGAAATCATAAAGTGTCTGTTTTCTCTCATCTTATTGTCCACTTTCTGCACCAAACTTTCATTAATGACCAAAGGACGCCCAATCCATTGTTCATCATGCACATATATGCGGCCATCTTTAAATACTCTCAACCACTTTCTCACCATTCCATCACTCATAATGTTTTGTCCATAAACTGCACAGATCTCACGATGAATATCGATCGGTTTTAATTCTTTAGCACAAAGAAATCTTATAACAGCCCGTACTTCACAGTCGGCAGCCTCATGATTATTGGAGGTATCTTAAACACTCAGTGAACAACATAAACAAGGAAGAATTAGACTGTAATGGCGTCAGTGCGTAGGCAAGAGATGCAGGTACCCAGTGCGCATGTGAGGAACGCCGATCGTAGAGCTGCAGCCACAGTGTGACAAAACGGTACTTACTTAAAAAATACGCCTCGTATATACCTGCTATATCACATTCTTAAAAATATGTATATAAACACTTTGACACTGCAGAGTAAGTTCTGTGAACAGTTAGTGATATACACACCATACTAGATAGAAACTAGACTTAGATGAATTGAAGACCCATACAGATTACAGACACTGGGTGAATACCAAATACCCTGCAGCTGTGCTGAGGTATATATCAGCACCGTCAAGGAAAGACTAAATGAAAAGACGAGGAATTTTAAAAATAATGACTTTAGCAAATCAGCTGTAGCGCAACATTCAGCTAACAGTGGGCATTCAATTTTATTTGACCAGACCAGTGTTGTGGTTGTAAAGAGCAGATGGTTAACAAGGCGGGAGAGAGAAGCACTAGAAATACAAATAAGACCTAGTAACATGACTGCTTATAGTGGCCTACAGCTTCACCAGTGAAGGATGTAAGATAAACGAATCCATCTGACTGCCTACACTAGGTGCGGTAACACACAAGATGTCATCTTGGACAGTTAGCACACGTGTGCTCTTTCTGCTGTATATAGGTAACAGTGGCATCTGGAAGGCAGTGGCTGACTTGTTAGGTTTCAATAAATCGACGCGGCTCTACCCGGAGAACCAAGATAATACATACAACGACCGTGGAAGTCTACACACAATCATTTGATCCATCTCTGTGGGGAGAATATTTTTAAATCAGCCAGATAGTTTGGATCACTGTGACTTAAGAAGAATGTGAGACTTAGTCATCTAGCATTTCTTTATAGATGTCACGATATAGATGTCCTTCCAGGTTTGTCATGATCAAGCGCCATGTAGAGATGCCAACAACTCGCAGCATATGAATGAATGCATCAAACACAAAGAAAGTTAGCAGCATTGGAAGTAAGAATCTTCAACCTTCTTTTATTCCTTAGCAATGTCTAAAATGCCAGCTACTGGATCATCAACCTTACAATGCAAATTAGCAGGATAGCAACATCCCCAGCAGCAAGCAATTATGTTGGAGTGGGAAGCATTATACGCTAAAGCTAGTTCAGTGCTGGCTAAAGGACTCAACTTTGCCTTGACATTGGCCTAAATACTGATGGACAAAGTTATTGCTGCAGTTTCATCATCTGTTTCATGCCTAACAGCTGACGATGCTTATGAAATCCAAAGCACCACATCGAGATTTTATTAATTGGAGAACTACTGCCACCAAATCTCAAGAAGAATGTAATGTCCTATGTCGATTGAAAGACATGGAAGATATAGTTATTTTCCCTGGTGACTAGGGTAATGCTTCAATTGTGATGTATGCTGAGGGATATCACCAAAAGGTGGTGACACTGTTATAGGACAAGACATGAAAATTTAAAAACTAATCCTTTCCAGAAGAACCAACACAGTGTAACAACAAAAATATGTGAAGTGAATTCAGTTTACCCATAGGCCAATCATTTGACTCCATGACTATGTTGTCTACCAAAAATTCATTTAGATGGCATCATTAGTTCATTTTAGTCTTCTACACATCCGCCTGCAAAATATCTTGACGATATGCTAAAAACTTTGAGGACTTCAGCTTCTATCATCAGAAATTTTTGATTTTTTATAAAAATTATCAAAAACAGACATCTGGAAAGGAACGACTTATTAGTAGCTTCGACATCATGTTCCTCTTCATGAATGTTTCGGTCGACAAAGCAACCAACATAATTTAGGAACATTTTGCTAAGCCCCACTGCTAATTTTTACATTAACTAGCAGTAAGGAGATATCCCGCTCCTTGCAACATATGGCCCTACTGTTGGTTTTGGCGGTAGCGATATCACTTAGCGATTTATTACTACTATTCAACAAACCACTTTACAAGATATACATTTTAGCGCAACGGGTATTATAGTCAAATAATTCAATTACTCCACTCATTCATTTGAGAAACTTTATTCTATACTTCAAACGTTCGCTGCTACAAAATACTGCCAACACACACTTCTCTCTATACATGCTCTCCCCTAGTACTCTCTCGCCATATTGCCATCTTCACTCTCCCTCCATACACAATAACAGTCGTACCAACTACAACAAACTAAATTATTAAAAAAACTTAAAATTACCCCAAATGTCTAAACAAACTACTCATGCTGTGAAGTCTGTCTAACCTATCTTATTTACAATTATTTTTTATTTACAATGATTTTGTGAGTGGGATCTCACATATGCCCCCACTTTATAACAAACAAGCATATTTTAACAAAATTGGTTGGCTTGTTATAAAGTCCAACCTTTTTCACAAATCATTGTCTTTATATACATTTCCACAATTCTGTCCTTATTTATAACAATTATCACTGACTGTCTCTATCAGTCTGCATCTTTATCAGTCAAAGTTATACAAAACCACCAAATTTCACAAGAACACATTATGGTCACTTATCTCTTCTGACCTTGTACATTTTCAAGTCTGTTATGTTTCTTAACCCAAATTTCTTACCAGACATAGGATACACTAGCCAGTATGCGTTCCTATGTGGCATCCCTTCTACCTTAAATGGTCCGTGGTACACGTCAAAGAATTTCTTAATCTCCGCATTTCATTCGCATGACCTCTCCTGAGTCTTTACCAGTACCAAATCTCCCAAATTAAATTCGACAGGTTTATATCTTCGGTCGTGCCTGTTTCTTCTCTCTTCTGATCTTTTCTTCATTCTTTCCTTTACCTGACTGAATATATCTTCTTGGGATCTCACTTGACTTACTGGAAATTTCACTACTTCGTGTACCAAGTTAGGAGCTTCCTTATTATACATTATAAAATATGGACTGTAACCTGTACTTTCACTGGGCACACTGTTTATTACATCTTCAAAATCAGCTACATATTCTACCCAAGTAGTATGCTTATTGCTGCAGTACGTTCTGAACAACCGACCAATCTCTCTCATAACCCTTTCTGCTGGGTTACTTGCCGGATGATACGCCGATATCCTTATGTGCTTTATTCCATTCGTTTCCATGCATTGTGCCCATTTTCGAGAGGTAAATTGGCTCCCATTATCCGACAGTATCGCCTTCGGGTATCCCACCTTCTTAAAATAATCCTTTTCTAATCTGTCCACTAATACTTTGCCAGTGGCCTTTCTGATTGCATAAAACCTTACAAACTTCGAAAACACATCCAACATTACAAAAATATAGGCAAATCCACCCTTTGACTTTGGTAATGGTCCGTACAAATCTACTGCTACCAATTCCAATACTTTTTCAGGCAATATACTTTACATCAACCCTTTTATAGCTACTGTCGAAATTTTTGTCCTTTGACAACGATCACAACTGGCTATCCTTTGTGCCACCCTCCTTTTCATGTTGTCAAACAGCACTATTTCTCTTAGCTTACGAGTGCATTTAGCTGCTCCATAGTGACCATAACTTAAGTGCACATAGTCTATAATTACGTCAACATACTTGGTTGGTCAACATATCTTCCAATCGTCCGAAAACTCATCTGTTCTCCTAAATAGGATTCCATCGAAAACTTTATAATACTTAGGCAACTTTATATTCGTTGGATCTCCCAAGTTTTGCTTTATCAACTTCAAACATTCGTCTTCATTTTGCCGCCGTCTCATATTCTTGCAAATCTCCCTGATACTTCTTTCATGAGTTACTCCTTTCATGTAAAACATTTTAATTGCCTTTCCCGGTCCGATACTCTCATCCATGTTGCTCGTGCCCAACGGCAGTCGTGACAGTGCATCAGACACTTTGTTGTCACTGCCCTTAATATATCTTATATCAAAATCAAATTGTTGCAAAAATAGAACCCATCGCGTCAAACGGCTGTTCATAAGTTTGCATTCACGCAAAAATGTCAAGGCTTATGGTCAGTAAACACTATTGTTTTATGGCCCCATAGGTAGAATTTGAATCTTCCAAATCCCCACACAATAGCCAAGGCTTCTTTCTCAGTTATTCCATAGGATCGTTCATGCTTATTGAGCACTCGGCTAGCAAATGCAATTGTTCGGCTCTCTTCTTTCCCGTTAACCTCCACTAGTTGAAATAAATGAACATCTAACCCATAGTCAGAACTATCAGTTCCCATGCAAAATGGTAAATTCAAATCCGGGTGATACAATATTTTACTATTCTTTAACTCGTTCTTTAACTTCTCGAAGGCTTGCTGACACTGCTTCGTCCATAACCAAGTTGAATTCTTCTTCCTAGTTCTATTAAGTGTGGGTTATTGAACGATTGATCTGCTACAAATTTCCTGTAAAAACCGCACAAGCCAAAGAATGACTTCAACTGCTTCTTGTTACTTGGAACTGGAAATTCAGCGATGGCTTTTATTTTCTCTGGATCTGGTCGTATTCCAGCTGAATCTATTTCATGTCCCAAGAATTTTATCCCTTTCTTCACAAACTCACACTTAGCCAATTTTAATGTCATGCCCCCTCTTTGCAAGGCTGCTAACACTCTTCTAGAATTTCACAATGTTCTTCCCAAGTACGAGTGCTGATCAATATGTCATCAACATAAACGGATAACTTGCTCAGCAACCTATCTCCTAACACTTGATCCAAAGCTCTTATAAACACGGAGACAGAAACATTCAGTCCAAACGGAACCACTCTGTATTGATAACACCTACCCCCAAACAAAAACGCGGTGTACTTCCTTGATTCTTGTGCCAATGGGATCTGCCAATACCCGGCGGTCAAGTCCAAACTTGTCATATACTTCACACCGTAAAATTTCTGTAACATTTCCTCAAGGTTTTCCGGCCGATCGGTTTCTCTGTCCACAATTTTGTTCAAGGTCCTGGCGTCTAACACTAATCTTACTGATCCATCTTTCTTCCCCACTACTATCAAGGGATTGTTGTACTGGCTGCTACTCCGTTCGATTATACCCCAACGAATCATTTTATCAATCTCCTGCTCTACGGCTTTCTTCTTCGCCAATGGTATGGGGTATGGTTTCACAAAAACGGGGTGTGAGGCTTTATCTTCAAAATACATTCATAATTCTTCACTATTCCAGGACAGTCAGAAAATACATCCTGATATCGTCTTAAAATTCCTTTCAAATCTTCTTTTGTTCACCAGTTATCCCATTCACTGCTTCAATATCCATTATATCATTGATTCCAACAACGCTTCTGTCTCTTCCTTCTTCTCCCATCTCTGGGTCATCTAAATCCTCCGCTTCTGTCATTACTTCATATACCGCTCGTATTCTTATATCTCTCCCTACATTCTTCGCAGTTGCCGATCCGCTACCAAACTTAATTTTGTAGTTCTCATCATTTTTCCATACATCCATTTCTCCTTTGTAGCAATCAATTAAAGCCTTAAATTTGCTTAACCAATCCATTCCCAAAATACAGTTGATACTAAGATCGGGTACAACCAAGCATGTGTGTTCCATTGCGACTCCATCTATTTCCAATTCTAATAATATCTGAATCTTCACTCTTTTGCTTAACTTTCCAGTAGCACCAATAACTTGTACTTTACGCACCGGCATTTCGGTAATTTTATTGTCTTTCATTATACGGGCATATAACTTATGTGATATGGCTGTCAACTCACTACCAGTATCCGCTAATGCTTCACTGTCCAATCCAAAGAGCTTCACAAAAACACCGGATGTCTCACTTCCTCCTCTTCCTCCTTTAAAAACTCTTCTTGCAATAAATCCCTTTCAAGTTCTTCCTGTGACCACTTCAACAATTCAACTTTATTTCCATCTTTTAGGCACAATTGCTGTAAATCTAATTCTCTGCTACTACATTGGCTATCGTCTTCCGTGTTCCATCTGCTGTTGTTTCCTACTAGATCTCTTTCTTCTTCTATTTTACCAGACAAATTATTCACCACATTGGATTCACTGTTTCCCATAACTAAGCTCATATCATGACCACATTCTTCTGAAACTTGAACATTTGCCCCCCTCTAGCATTATACTTTCTTCTTCATCATTGACGGCGTATTTCTTCACCAAGAAAAATCTCACTTCTTCTGTTTCATCATTGTTTAATATTCCATTTTCTTCTTCTATGTCACTATTTGCTTCCTCTTCGCTACTATAATCTTTTTTGCTGCATAATTTCTCACTTCCTTCTTCTTCGTTGTCGTTAGTACTATCACTATCCACTGATGTAGTTTCATACAGATCTTCGTCCACCCTTTCTGATATAAGCTCATTTGGTAACATTTCTTCCTCTGCAGTGCATTTCTTTATATTCTCCTCACAGTTCTTTTGATTATCATGATTTCCTACCTCGATTCTAGCCAATTCTTGTACCTCTTCTTCGTGCCAATTATATTCACACATCCTTGTAATGTTCTGCGGCTCATCCTCATTTAACAAGTTGAAACATTCCCACCATTTTAGCGGCTCCTCCTCCTCAAAAACATCTTCTTCTATTGTTCTCTCATGATTATCTGTTCCGTTCTTGTAGTTCACATTTTGTACATCACATTCAGTTGTTTTCTCCCGTATGCTTTCAGTTCTACCTTGATTATTATTGTCGTCATCCAGTTTGATCATCTTCTCTCGATCCTTCGGTCCTGTTTTGACTTCTTCCGCTACTGTTCGGACCGCCCCAGTTGCGGCACTGAGTTTCCCATCATTCGCTCATGATCATGATGCCTTACTTCCTCCCTTCTTACTGCCTGGCCATTATTGTGATGCGACCACTGATTGTCATGGCTTCTATTTTCATATTCCCTTCTCCTATTATCACCCGAATTCCTGTTGAACTGATCTCCTCGGTTATATCCGTTCATACGGCCTCTATCTCTTGTAAAATTATCTTGAGACGGCATTTGGTTTGACCTGTTATAATTTCTGAAATCATTCCTCCTATCTTCCCTCGGTCCATGTTCATTTGTACTACTCCAACGATCTAGTCTTTCAACTGCTTCGAGAAATTCTTCTACACTATTCCATTGATTTATTATAAGCTTCTCTTGAACAGGTCTGGGCAACTTTTGTAATAATACTTCTATCTTTTCATCATCATCTATTTCTTGGTCCAGATAACGTAATTCCTTCATAACTGCTTCACAAAAGTATTTCATACTGCCATCACGCCGACTATAATATCTACAATTCCAAAAATCCCTTCTCACTCTTCTTTGCTTCCGTTGTGACCAATACTTGCTCAAAAATAATCTCAAAAATTCTTCATAGTTGTTACACTCCTCGTCACTCTCACAACTCCATGCAAAAGCATCCCCTCGTAACATGTTCTTAATATACCTTATTTTGTCAACGTCAGACCACTCGTAAGGTAAGCCATTTTTATAAGCTCTAACAAATTCTACAGGATGAACCTCTCCTTCGGGTTCAAATTTTACTTCCGGTAACTTGAAATGATTCGTAATGATGTTACCGCTTCCCATAGTAGTCACATCTCGCTGTTCTGCCTCCTTGACTCTTTGAGTTAATTGTAATATCTCTTCTCTCACATCTTCTTTAACTAAGTCGACCTGGTTAGCTACTTCCGCCACCTTGCATGTCACTCCTTTTGCCTCCTTGTCCATAACCATTAGTCTCTCTCCTAATCGAGAAATCCTTTTGGAGTTAGTTTCCGCCTTCTCTTTCAACTCTTCAATCCCTTTAGCACATTCCCTCTGATTTTCATAGATTATTTTATTTTCTTCCCGCATGGCCATTTGCTCTTCTTGTATTATATTGCTACTTTTCTTCACTTCCTCCTCAACTTTCTGTTGCACTAAACATTCTACATTCTTTTTAGTAGTTTCCCCAAGCTTTTCCACATAATCATACACCATCATTATTTCCATTTCCATTCTTGTGTCCACTTCCTCTTTTAATTTTTGCCTCATATTTTGTATCTTCTTGTCACACCTGTCTTCTGATTGCCGAATACATTCATCCATTTTTACAAACATATCCTGCTTGATCATTCGCATTTCGTCTGTAAGTCGTTCACAATTATCGGTAATTTTTTTCTCCATATTTTCTGCTGCTTTCTGACTTAATTCAATTTTTCGTTCCATATTTTCTGCTGTTAATTCAATTTTTCTTTCCATATTTTCTGCTGCTTTCTGACTTAATTCAATTTTTCTTTCCATATTTTTTGCTGTTCTCTGACTTAATTCAATTTTTCTTTCCATACGCTCCATTAAAGAAATCAGCATTAACATTTCGCCACCTTTCTGTTTTTGAGAATCAATTATTTCACTACCCTCCTCTTTTTCTCGTATTTTAACTTGGTCGACTGGTACTGGTGTAGACGTAACATTTGTAATGAAATTCCCTGACTCATGGTCACCGATATAGCTACTTTTAATATCTACACTAATATCACCACTGGTCAGCGACTCAAATCCGCTTCCCCCCACGCGGTCAGAGATATCAACGCTACTAACTTCTGCTACACTACATACGCTAATTCCATTTCCCTCCCTTACAGTCGAGCACTCACCGAAACCAGAATCTTCATTGTTGACATTAGCATTATCATTATTATTATCCCCCTCTTTAATTTTTAATTCAGCATCGCGATTGACCAATTTTTCACTAATTGCTGCCATGTTAATTACAAATTTACATCAAACACTGTACCACGGGCTAAGTCTGCTACAAAAATTATTCCGCCAAATCACAAGACCATATTACACATACAAAATCACTTCACAATTATACAACGCCGTATTACAACGCAGCTAGACTTTCAAACGGGTACAGAAACCCTTTCCAGAATTACTTACTGTACCAAAAAACAGCTGCACCCCTGTAAAAAAAAAAAAAAAAAAAAAAATTGCAACACAAAATATACACAACATGTTATTACATCGAAAGTTACAATGACTGACATACATGCATATACATAAGTTGCTTTATATTCGTCTACTTAAAAAAATCTTCCCCCTGTATTTAATTATTTTCTTTATTACTTTAACTAAGACTTTCACAGCATGTAAATTTAGCTTAAACAGTTTTTTACTTACCAAAATTATTCTTACGACAATTTTACAAATTTTAAACTTTCAATTCTTACAAACAGTACTCCATTACTTTGTGCTTGTTTTCAAATAGTTCTGCTTAATTCAACCGTTCATTTGCTGATATTTACACCACTTCTTTTTCCAATCAAGCAACAAAATTGTTCCGCAAAAGTTACAAAGTTAATTTCCGTCAGTCTTTTCTGTAATTACTGCTACTTTGATTATGCTGAAATTCTTCCAAGAAAATTAAATTGTCTTTTGTACTTGCCACATCTGCGCCGTTATTTCTTCTTTCTTGAAAATACCTGCTACCAGTGGTCGATGTTTTCCTCGCGTCGTCTGCTTCCGATGAAATTATTCCAGCTCGTAAGCAATGCGATACATTGCCTAATCCTGGCTTAAGGGTCTCCAATTTGCTAAGCCCCACTGCTAATTTTTACATTAACTAGCAGTAAGGAGATATCCCGCTCCTTGCAACATATGGCCCTACTGTTGGTTTTGGCGGTAGCGATATCACTTAGCGATTTATTACTACTATTCAACAAACCACTTTACAAGATATACATTTTAGCGCAACGGGTATTATAGTCAAATAATTCAATTACTCCACTCATCCATTTGAGAAACTTTATTCTATACTTCAAACGTTCGCTGCTACAAAATACTGCCAACACACACTTCTCTCTATACATGCTCTCCCCTAGTACTCTCTCGCCATATTGCCATCTTCACTCTCCCTCCATACACAATAACAGTCGTACCAACTACAACAAACTAAATTATTTAAAAAAAACTTAAAATTACCCCAAATGTCTAAACAAACTACTCATGCTGTGAAGTCTGTCTAACCTATCTTATTTACAATTATTTTTTATTTACAATGATTTTGTGAGTGGGATCTCACAATTTGAAACATCACAGCCTGCCACAAGAATGGACATCTCTTGCTGAATTTTGCCCAAATACTACTTTCTTCCCATACAATAATAACTTTTACCTACAGAATGAGGGAACAACAATGGGTTGCCCACTATCTACCATTGTGCCAATATCTTTATGGAGGTATTTGAGGCTAAGGTTATCAACAATGATAAACTGAAACCTTCTGTATGGGTGAGACATGTTGATGATACTTTTGTCATCTAGTCTCCAGTGGCGTACCTAGGGTAGGGCAGGTAGGACACGTGTCCGGTGCGCCATAAAATTTGCAATTTATTAAACTTAAAAATCAAAATAAATGATCAATATAATTCATATAATCTCCTCATATCTGCACGTGACATGTGAGTTTTTGCGAACGAGCAAGAAGGAATGAGTAAACAGCGATCCAGAACACAATTGGATGAGATATTGCATACTAGGTGGAAATGTCTTTGAATGGACCAATAGTAGTGGCCCCTGTCTGTGCCTACACTGGGAAATTTTGTTTGCAGGATATTCGACAAGCAATACTTTCTCCTTTGCTTGGTTGCTGATGACATGATTGGGGTGGCACATGAAGCTACTTTATTTCGCAATAATACCAACACAATATGAAATGATTGTTTTCAAAGAAAAAACAAAGATAGGTTGAGGGACGGAAAAAAAATTGCATCTTGAAGTAGCACATAAATCCATCAAGTACTTTAAGAAGTCTGCTACTGGAAGTTCAACATGTTCTAAGGAATTGCCTACATCGGCAAGTAAATTTAAGTTCAAAGTATCCAACACGAATTCAGCACAAGACGAGGAGGGTGTAACTTTAGATAATTCTGAGTGTGACGAGATTAAGAGCAGTGAGGCTACTAGTTTTGAGGCTTCTGAAGAATTTGTATAAAACATTATTATTTTTGCAGGAGAAAAGTTTGTTGGGGGTGATATGGTGCGTGATGTAGAAAACCCAATTACTATCATACCAGAAGTAATTAAGCAGCATGATATTGGACTTCAACATTTTCATAAGATAATTGAAATGGGTTCAAAATATTTTCAAAATACTGATGGTCCTTTCCTACCTACAAATAACCATTGTATGAACAAAAGCTGATTTAAAAATAAACTATGAAATTGTGGTTGAGAAGTGCCTCGCTCATGGCTAGTTTATTCTCCATCTAAAAAAATATACTTTTTGTACCTGTTGTCTTATCTCATCATTAGAGCATGAAGATATATTTACCCATTGGAAAGCACCTGAAAGGCTCACAGCCCATGAAAATGCGAAGAATCAACGTGTGTGATTCCCCATTGGAATTAAATTTTGCATCAACTAAAGGGATTATTGATGCTGAACTTCAAACCCAGATCAAGACAGAAAAAAAGGGGCATAATGTATGAAAGACAATCTTTCACTGCATCAAATTTCTTGCCACTCAAAATCTTGCATTTCGAGTTTTTGCCCAGTTTTACACCCTGTGAACAACTATTGAACTGATGGACAAAATCCTGTCTTTTGCTCTCCCTAGCCGAGAATGTTTTAAACATTGATAGAATTTTATTTATGGCTGAGTTCATTGTTGTTTTGTAATATTAATTGATATGTTCCAGGATTCATTTCCATGTACCATTTATCATGCAATTTTCTGAATGGTAAAATTGCTATAAAGTCAGTAGTATGTCAGTATTTTACTCGCTTCATTTATTTTTTGTAATTAGAGTGTGTAAAGTTAATTATGACCTTTCCATTTGTATGAAAAATTTATTAATTAATGATTGAATTGTGACTATTTAAAAAAATATTCTTGAAGTTCATGCAGTGATCAATAAAAGTTTGTAATTTGGGAATAGTAATTCTTGAAAAACCAAGACATTTCAAGCTGGTGGACATATTTGACCCCATCATGAATAACTATCTTGCTCAGATTAAAAATCATCCTGGCACCAGCTTTCAGCTCGTGTTCAAAATGAGTTCATACATCTGATGGCGACCACTGTTCGACAAAGTTTATTGTGAAACTTTTACAAATCAAAATACTATGGTCTTGTGTTTGACTCTACTCTTGACCATGGATGTCATTTCAAAAGTATTGAGATACACAGAAGTTGATTGTTAGAGGAAATCAGCCCGCATTAGAGTGCCCTTTATCAGTTTCATTCAGATGAGTCAAAAGGATGGTGAAAGTTTGTTGATTAAATCCATAAACAGCTAGAGAAAGACTATGGATATACATTCACAATGTTATGAGAACACTTCTATGATGGCTGGGCACCAATCTGCTGTTTACGAAAGAATAAGTGAAATTAACAATCTACCGATATTTGTGAATTGCAGTAATCATTTACTCAATTTTGTTGGTGTACATGCAGCCAAGCAACATACTGTAATGCTTTTGTTTTTCAAAAGTATTTATGCATTCTTTTCTGGTTCCATTATATGCTGCAGAGTAAAGTGGGGGGGGGGGAAGGGGGGGAGGGAATGCTCAAGAACTCCATGGCTGTGGTTGTATAATCAGAGTCTAAAACAAGATGGATTACAGGGGTTGAAGCAGTTAAGCCAGTTAATAAATATCTTGAAGATATGCTGAAAGTTCTCCAAGACATGACACACGATGACAATCAAACAAGTTAAACAAGAAGTGAGGCAAGACTTCTATATAACTGCATGTTGTCCTACGATTTTCTGACATTGTTCTATTGACCATGTTCAAAAGTGGCTCCAGGATACTAGAACCAATTTTCATAATGTTGACTTTGATATAACAATCCTACAAGACCATGTTATTAATTAAAGAGAGTGGTTGGTTAGTGATTAACTCAAGAAAGTTTTCAATCTTTGCCAGGATTGAGATGTGTTAATTGAAAGGTGAAAAAAAAAATCACATGGCTGGAGAGAATGTGAATGGAACTGGGTTGAGTGCTAAGGAAAAAATAGAACGAGTTATGAAGGGACTGCTGGCTCATGTTGTGTGTGAAATGAGTGAAAGGTTCAGTTGTCTACATGAAACAGGCACTGGATTTGGATTTCTCCTAGATATTAAAAAACTGTATTACAGCGGTGATGATTGTGATCATATAAAAAGAAATCTAAAGAATTTTGAGACTTCTATGCTTTTGATGTTAACGGAGAACAGATGCACTTGTTGGAGAGAGTTATGAGGGGATGTACGAGAGAAGTCAAGGAATTGGGTTACAAAACTTTGGTCAGACCATTGCTCGAATATGGTAGTGTAGTATGGGACCCTCATTTTACGTATCAAATACAGGAGTTGGAGAGGGTGCAAAGAAGGGCTGCTAGATTTGTTTCTGGAAATTATCGCAGAATGCAATCAGTGACGGATATGATAAAGGAGCTGGAATGGGATTCATTGCAAGACAGGAGGAGGATGAGGAGGGTCATGGGAGTGTACAGGGCATATACTGGTGATGAGGCATGGAAAGATATTGCAGTAGGTATGAAAAGTAGTGCATGGAAGGGAAAAGATGACCATGACCACAAGCTGGCACTCGATTTCAGGCACAAGGGTGTAGGAAGATTCTCTTTTTTAGGTAAGGGTGTCAGGGATTGGAATGAGTTACCAAGAGAAACGATGAATAATTTACCGAAAACTTTGAAGGAATTTAAAGAAAAAATTTGTAGAGGGCAAATGTAGGTGGGTGCAGGATAGGGGGAAGATAGCTGTGTAGGGAAATTGCCACCGGAGCCTGTGCTCCATTGCAATTAAATTAAATTAATTAAAAAAAAAATATTGGATGTACAAAAGCTAATATCCACAAGAAAAAAATGTAAACATAAAATGATCTGAAGAGCTTCTTGAATTCATTGTTGAGTATGGAGATAAGAGCATCTTTCTGAATCTGCACCTTTCAGTGCAGGTTATGCTTGTGATTGCAACTTGCATCGCATTTTACAAACTATCTTTCAGCAAG
The DNA here is from genome assembly GCA_031002005.1 of Vandiemenella viatica. Lineage (NCBI taxonomy): Eukaryota > Metazoa > Arthropoda > Insecta > Orthoptera > Morabidae > Vandiemenella > Vandiemenella viatica. The sequence continues at coordinate 200,714,171 of JARYHS010008074.1, read as the reverse complement.
GTAAAACTAATACTTTCATATTTGAGGACTACAATGGCTCAAGAAAGATTATGCAACCTAGCTTTGCTCAGTATAGAGCGAGAAGAAACCGAGAAACAGATTTAAAAAATGTTATTAATCTATTTGAGTCCCAGTAGGCAAGGCAGGTACAATATTAAGACTATGAAATAATTTTGTTCTAAAACAGAAAATAAAAGTGTTTATTAAGATTTATGATTGTTTTATTTTATATTTAGATAATTTACAAAAGGGTGCAACTTTGATGCTTGCCCTGGGCAACATTTTTGGTTGGTACTCGTATACCCCTACTGGCCTCATAGACAAGAGTCCCTCCAGGACTTTTCCAATAATTGAATAATGCTCCCGAAAAATCCAGTTTGCAATGAAAGTTTAAGAGAACCAACAACTTCCTTTTACGGATGTTTTTGAAACAGAAAAGGAGTATGGTTTCCTGGGCCATGGGGTATATCAAAAGCTCACTCACAAAAACCACTACTTGCATGCTGACTGTCACCACCATTTGACAGTAAAATACGGTATTAAACTTTAACCATGTGTGCATCTGTAGTTGGTGATCAAGTAAGCATAACTGCTGAATAACATATTTTAAAGGAGATGTTTCTTGCCAACAGCTGCCACCCTCATATTGTCAACAAATCCGTTGCAGCACTGGGTGCCTCCTACCGCAACATCTACATAAGAGATCAACAGACCAAATGATGGGCCAGTGGCAGTATTACTTTATGTCCGAGGGGTGATGGATAAGATTAGCTACCTGCTTAAAAAGAAAACTGTCTCGGATGTTCTTGTAAAAATAAAAGACGAGGGAGAAATTAGAGAGACCGGGTGTATACCGAATACCCTGCAGCTGTGGTCAGGTAGGTATCAACAAGACAGGATGCACACCATCAAGAAAAGACCAAATGGTCACATGAGGCATTTTAAAAATAATGACAGCAAATCAGCTAGGTACATTGTGTAGTATTACAGTGTATTTGTGAAAAGTTATTTAGACGTAGCTGGCAGAATGCCAAAGCTGTGTTGGCCACACATGGTGGACTGCCAAGTTGGCGGGTGTGCTGCAGCACACGGTCAGTTGGGATAAATAGAGCGTATAGGAAGGCATGTTACTGATAGGATCAGATGCAGAGCACGGACAGTTGGGATAAATCGCCCATATAGGAAAGCGCGCCACCGTCAGGGTCAGGTGGAAAAGGAGTATCATGTACGCAAGACTTTGTGTCACCCATTGGTTTTGTTTACAACCACACTGGGTGAGCAGATGTGCTACTACTCATGTGCAAATAAGATTTAGCCAAGTACCACAAGGTTCTCTGTTGTCAACTAGTATAAAGGATCATGGAGACCACATGGGGGGGACCAGTACCATCAAGTTGCTACGTAGTGCTGTACAGTTTGCATCGCTGTGTGGCTGCATATTATTGCTGCCATAGTTGACCAGTGGATATGACTTGGGGAAACAGTAACTTTCTCTACCGCACCTAGCATAACCTAACATCCTATTTCAAGCTGTCTGTAGACTGGTTTGAATTCATTAAACTCTAGTATACCGGAATTGGCTTTTGTCATTTCTAGCGTGAGTTTGCCTGCCTACTTTCCATCAAAAATCCTTTGGCGAGAGCCGCTCCTTGCCTTGGGTATCGAACCAGTCCCCAATATTTCAGGTTGTGGCCAAAAGTTAAGTGGCTTCCAATCTGGGATAGGACAATTGGACATTGAATTTTATTTGACCAGACCAGTGTTGTGTCATAGAGAACAGATGGTGGACAAGGCATGTGAGAGAAGCACTAGAAATACAAAAGAGACCTAATAACATGAAAGCTGATAGTGGCTTACAACTTGATCATATTTGGTCATACCTGCAGAGAAGGAGGCAAGATGAACGACCCCATCTGACCGCCCGCCTATTCTAGGCGCAGTAATATACGTGACATCATCGTGGACAGTTAGCGTGCATGATTTCTCTGCTATATTTAGCAGACAGCAAAAACAGAGATGCAGTCCTCTGATGAAAGCCACAGCACAATGCCTGAGACGTTAAGTTTTAATTTATCGATGCAGCTCTACCTGAAAAACCAATATAATATATACAACGACTGTGGAAGTCTACACAATCATTTGATGCTTTATGGGTGTTTTTTCTTTCCAGTGATACAAATTTAGTATTTTTGCATTCTCTCTCCAAGTGTTATAATATTTAGCTAATTATTCCTCATAAATCTAAGAGGAAAACCTACTTTATGTGCTCTGGCCAAGAAGTAGAGTGTACTGACAGTTTGGTTTAAGTGTAGCTGTGGTGCATTAGACAATTTGCTGGTAAATATTGAGGGGAACTTTGAGCTTCAAGTAAGAAATTCAAAGTGTCTAATAGGTTTAAGATAGTAAAACTATTCATTTTAATAGTTGGCTAGTTGTCAGACAAATCCTGGAAGCAGGGAAGCTATCACATGATGTGGGGAATACCACTTGTACTATATTTCTCCTTTCTTACTATTGCAAAATCGTTAAAAGGAGGTGTCAAGTTGAAAATTTTCACATTGTATTATGGAAGTTGGTATTTGGAAGTTTGATATAATGTGATCTAGAGAAAGGTATTGGTGGGGGGGGGGGGGTAAATTGTTCAAATGAATGTATTAGTAATAGCTTTCAACAAAAAGTAACTGTTTCTTTTAAAATCAAGCTCTTATTGACTTAATGGAAGGTACTTATTGTTGTGATTAATGAAACCAGTACGGAATTTGTGCAGGTTATGTTTCTCTCATATGTGTTTATTACATTATCATATGAGAGTATTTCCAATTGTCATCAGGTTTGAAATGGGATCAGTTTGGAATTGAGATCAGTTAGTTATGAGACCATTCGTACAGCTGATATGCAAGGTACTTAAAATTTTTAGACAATCTGGATGCCAAAGTATGCTGAAACATTAAAGCAAGGTATAATATAAATACCCCAATGTTTGCTTTCTCCTTTTTTTATGGCTTTATGCCTTGTTGACGCTGAGGTCATTAGAGGCAGGAAAGGACTGGGTGCAAGGAATGGGAAGGAATTTGGCCATGGCCTTTGGAAAAATTATCCTGGAGTGATTTGGGAAAATCATGGAAAACCCAAATCTGCATGGCTGGAGGTGGATTCAATCCTATGTCCTCCCAAATGTGAGGCCAGAACGTTAACGGTTCACCCAACACACTTGGTTTGCTTCCTTTCTTTGGCAAACGGAGAATACTCTCTCTTCAAGTATCTTTGAATTATCTATATCTACTTTTGATAAGACCTTTAAAACTGCAACATCCTCTCAAGTAATCAGTATTTACTTTTAATACAAAGAAAACTTAGATAATGTTTTAACCCTTATAAATTTTAATCTTAATACTTTAACATGTCTTGAAATTGACCAAATATTTAGTTTTTTGTGTTGTTTAAATAGGTTGTGAGGAAATACATGAGACGAATGGATGCTCTGGAATATATCACTGTTAATTTACCACAAGGTACTCTAAAAGGAAAAGTTGTTGCTGCAAAATATGGAGGAAAATTTTGTAGCTTTCAAGGTATACCATATGCTAAACCCCCCGTTGGGCACCTCCGATTTCAGGTAAAATTTACTTAAACTCTTTTTTTATATCAAATACATTGTTATAAAGATAAATATGTTCAAAAGCTTTCAAAGTAGAAACAAACACAAGCTAAATTGATTAATCTCTCTGTAGGTATATAATACAGATTGTACATTACAGTTTAGGCAGTATACGTGTCCAACTTCTCAATACATTAGATGAAAAAACAAGACCCATCATTTTCCTTAATTAATATTATGACTGTGATTAAGAAATTACATGTATTTTATAGACTTAGCTTAGCAGGATTATTCCACAACAATATTCAGTAATTTCTTTCCATCAGCTCTGCATTTTCTGCAGTATTTATTAAATTGAGTAAAGTATTTTTAATTTGATTTTTGAAGCCATCCTCCAAGTTTGAGTAATCTTGTGTTTAGCCCTTCATTCTGCAAGATTACCTGTTATGTAGTCTTTTAAAGCTTATGTAATATATGAATAAGTTTCTCAAAACCCATTAAAGAGGGGTAGTTGAAAACATTTAATTCAGCAAATAAGTAATACTAACTAGATCTTAACAATGTCTAACTCAAAAATTAACCCATATTATGAGGAAACATGAAAATCTAAAAGTCAAAATTTTAGTGTGAATAGATTTTACCACATTCATTTTCACAGATTAAGCTCATAAACTCGAATATTTTGATGTACGGTCTTCATGGTCTTAAAAATATTATATGAGATATAAGAATTTAAGATGGATTTCCCCATGTGGTTGAAGACAAAGCTAAAAAGTGTTAGATCAGAGAATACCAGTTATTTAAAGGAGCTTATCCAAATTTAACTATCATAGTATTTGTCGGCATGGGGAGACACATTTGACAAAATTTGAGTTTATAAGTAAATTATAAGTATATTTTTTGGTATGATAAAGAATTTGAATTTTGTAAATAAAATAGTTAAGGCAAAATAGAGAATAATTCATAAAACAAGAATATAATAACTTGGGATTTAAGGGAGAAAAATGGAATTTTAATATTGAAGCTTAATGATCTTGGCATGTGTGACTTTTAGAAATAAATAACTCTCAAACAAGAACAATTATGAGAAAACCTGTCAAACTTAAAATATTCTAAATAAATCAGATTATTACATATCAAAGTTTCAGGAAAATTCGATTAAAAATAGGGTACCATTGAGAATTGGGAAATTTTGGAATTCACTGGGTGGTAATTTCCCATTGGAAAACACCAGAAGTGCAGAAAATTCTCAGCCTCAGATTATTTAAAGTCGTTATTTTCCTTGCCTTGAGTGTCAGTCGCAAATTAGCAGTTTGTTGGACTGGTCACTTTTGTCAAATTTATAACATGTAGGTCACTCGTAATCTGACCATCAGTCTCAAGCCAGTAATGTATGGGACTGGTCACTCATGGTAAACTTCAAACATGTAGATCAGTCATAATCCAGAGGACAGTATAAACCAGAAGTAAGTAAACCAGTTACTCGTGGCAAATTTAAAACTTGTAGGCAAGAAACTTATAATTTTTGGCCTCAGAAAATGTAATTATTCTGATGCAAGTGATTGTAAACTTTAATTAGTAATAGAAACTTTAGTAACAAAGTGCAGCAAATATTTATTTAAAGTTTAAAACAATTCTACAAAGCTCACTACAGACGGGTTGCAATCCAAGTCAAGGTTGCAAGAGTGAATCCTTTTATCAGTGTTGTTTTTCTTGTGGAATAATCTGTAGTCTTGAAATGTGCTTCTCTAAGTCTGTAAAATGATTCAGTGTTTAGTTTTAACAACTTCTAAAGAATATGCAGAGTGATTATCTGTTACTGACTTTATTTGGATGTTTAATCTCTCCAGCGTTATCTGTTACAGTTACAGGAGTAAACAGATTGGCGATCACAAGTATCTAATCTATGCTGCTTCTAGTTAGGTATCAGAGACATCACAAACAATAATCAACATCAAATATAGTCATAGTTAAAACATATATCTGTACAGTACACCCCTGCTGAACATTTGTGTTTGACACTTGCTTAACTTTTAATATGACTTCATCTTATAGATAATTTTTTGCAGTATGCATTGTATTAAATTATTTTGCAATGTCAACCTTTGTAGTTTATAACCTAATGTTCAATATTGCTTACATATAATTCTTTATCATGTTTTTTAGTTCCTTGTTCTATCTTTCTGCTCACCTGTTGGGTAAGTGGTAATGCTTGGGCCTGGAATTCTGGAGGACATTGGTTCAAATTTCATCCAGGCATCCAGATCTTTGTTTCCTGAAATCACTCCATACAAATTCCAGAATACTTCATTCAAAAGGACATGGCTGAATTCCTTCTTGTTCCTTGCCCCAGTCATCTCCTGCCCCTAATGTCATCAATATTGATGAGGCACAAAGCCCAAAATAAAAAAATCTTTTGTTTACATCACTTGATTTCACAATAAGTAACTGTAAATGTATCATCAATAATTCTTTTCTTTAATAAGTTTCCCATTATTGATTCCCTGTTCAGTTGTTTCAATTACTCCCTACTGCTTTGCTGTCTCTTAACTCTGTTACGTTCTATTCATTAGAGTCTCAGACTGATCTATCATCAAAATTTTGATCTCATATTTGTTCACTGACAAGCCTAGCTTCTTGTTTTCATGCACAACAGTTCTTTCATCTATACTTCAAATCCAGCAACTAGTCTGGCCTCTTCATCAAATCTAAGGGAACATAAATATTAGTACATACAAGTGGATGCTGAGACAGGGTGATCGAGGAGGTCATGGAAATTTGTCTACCAGAAGGCTTGTGGAAAGAGATACTGGCCATGGGCATTTCCAGTGAGGTGCGGGAGGGGTGGTGGGGGGGGGGGATCTGCCCCCCCTAGAAGACAAATCAAATTGCCTTCAGTACACTTTGACGAATGAAGAACTGGCTTAAGACCACTATGGGAAAGGATAGATTGACTGGATTATGCCTGATGAGTGTGCATAAAATTTTTGTGAAAGAATACTGTGAGATATTGACAAACAAAGTAGGTGCAAATTTTTCTGAGAATGAGACGATTAATGCTTACATAAAAAAACTCTAATTGAGTTATGATCTTAACTACATAGTAGTTTCTTAGATTTAGTGGTTGGATTACAATGTTAATCAATAATACAAATAGTTTCCTCAATAGGTTTTGTAAGAAATCAACATGTTTCAGTTCCCCACCCCACTTCCTCAACACCAATACAAGCTGCCTCTCCTAGTTTAAATCTTGCCCCCCCCCAGTTCTGATCCTAGATACACCCTTGATACTGGCTACTAACTTAGCACCGCTTGTAACCTGGTGATTAGCCTACTAAGAGTAATGAGACAGAGCTGTTGAAGAAATGTGAGATTTAACTCTGAACTACAACCGACCTCCTCCTCCACGTGTATCCCTGTCACATCCCTTACCCCACTCCATTTACCTCCCCACCACACTACCAGCCCTCCACCTTTTTCTTCCCACTTTGGCATAGAGAGGCACTCAACACACGTGACATGATGTCGGTGGAAACTGTTGACTACTAGGGGCCATACAAGAGTAAGTGCTCCAGCAACCCGACACTGTGCCAGAAGATGGAGTCAGAGAACAGCCCCAAAATGTCACAAATGATTGATGCACTCCTTTGATGAGATTGTTTATTTTTTGTCCTCCTACATTGATTCTGCCTTTCCAATCATCAATACATTTCCCTGTGATACAATCTCCACATATATTGATTGCATTCGATTGGATTGCTCAAAAAATTATGACTTATCAGCAGATTAGCCTTAGTGTCAGTATACAATTTTACAGTAAGAATGAAATGGCATTTAGGAACTCTCATTTCTTCCAGTATTTTTCCCAGTTGTTATCATCTCCCAATCAACTATATTGACGATCAGCTTATGAGTGGCTTTGATTTCCACAAGGCATGTTTGTACTGGTGAGATTTCACTCGCTACTTAGTATCTTAGATGGTCAAGAAGAATGTTTATAAGATATTTCTGGCATGTGACATTACTGAAGTAGTCCTGTAGTTCTTACAACATTGTTTTTTGCCTTTATTATGGAACAGTATAATCACTGATATAATCCAGTCTTCAAGCCAGTGTTCTATTTGTGATGTCATGCATTTCATGAATGACTTTGATGTCTCGCTCTACAAAGGTTTTGAGCATCTTTGCAATAATCATGTCATGTTTTGCTTCTTCATTTGACCATTCTTTTCCTGACTTGTTCTTTCAGAATACTTATGTCTTGAGCATCTCTGCAATGTCATGTTCAGGTGCTTTTTCATTTGACCATTCTTTTACTGACTCATTCTTTCGGAATAATTATGTCTTTCACATCTAGAACTTCTTTGTGGCTGAGTTTCCCATCAATATCTAGGTGCAACTCACTGTGATATATTCTCCATGATCAGCAGCTTGTTCCATATCTTTTACTGTTATTCCATTCTAATCTTCTATCACCCAAGTACTTGGTTTAAATTATCTAGTCAGCCTCTAATTCACTAAATATGTATATGATATCAGTGCAATTTATCTTTTTCTTCATGTTTCATTTATATGGTTGTTCTTGTGACTGTGGCACTGTAGAAATGTAGATATTTTGTGGTACTGTCGAGTAGCTTGTATGACATCTTAATCATTTTTCTATGTTCTGTTTTATATTAACAAACATACAATAGTCAATAACAGCTAAGGAAAATATAGATATTAACCCTTTGACTGCTGATGGTGGGTCGTCTACCTGGCTCGCTCAGGCCTGCAGCCTGCTGCGTAATCCCGCTACCTGTGCTAAGTGCTTATTCCTGGAGCGGCCGGTGGGGACGGAGCGGCACGCGCTGATCCACCCGTCCTGTGCTGAGTATTTCTAGCGTCACCACTCACGGCTGATACAGAATAAATGCTCTCACTACATAGTTTCTTTACAGATTAATTACTACAGAATAAAACTGAATCATTAACACTATTTTTCGTCACTGATAATTATATCTTGCTTGTAGTTTTTACTCGATTTTTGCAGATTATGCCGATAGCGTCGTGATTCATAAATTTACCTCAGTAGTTTACTATTCTTTCTTGCATATCCGTTTATAACTCCAATTTTCTATGAGTTCCTTACTGTACTAACTCAAGAACGAATGAAATAACCCATAGCTTAAATATTAGTGTAAGTTGATTTTGTTGTTCAAAACGTCGTCTATAGAAGAAACAGACATACAGTTCATCTTTCATATCGCACTACAGCATCGGAATTTAGTTGGAGCAACGGCAAGAACAATTTTACTTTACATCGTTAAGGAAATGTAATTTATACACGAAGGCTACAGCTTACAAAACTGTTGTTACATCCTTTTTTTAATTCTGTTCTTATATGTTGAATCCGTGTGAGATTGGGTTGATCGAAGATATAGAGAAAATTAAAAGAAAAGCGTCTCGTTTCGTCACTGGTTCGTTTAGTACACGCGATAACTTTACGGAAATTCTCAACCATCTACATTCTACAGTGACATACGGCTCTAAAAGTCATGTAGAGTGCGTTCAGAACACGACTGTAAAATTAGAGATATTCGAACTCATACAGAGAGTTAAAGGCATCCGTTTCTTCCTAGCACTATTCACGAACGTAAAAAGACACCTGAAAAATTATAACTGTACAATCAGCCTCCACTACACACCGAAATTTGGCTTGCGTAATATCTATGTAGATGTAGATTCCCAAAATAACTCGGTGTTGACTGAATATCTGTTGCGCTTTGTAACTACCCGATTATACATAATTTTGTTCCTTTGATGAAATTTGTTCCACATAAGTACTCAACAGATTTTCCAACATTTGAAAGCTGTGAACTGTCTGTCTTTTTGTCAGGGACTTTGCGGGGTACTGGGGTTAGGTACCCAGCTAATGCACCTGAACCAGATGTTGTCCAAAATATATTATAAGTCCATAAGAAAGTTCTGAAACCGTGTAAAACTAATAATGCTAACAGTTCAAATGACCACAGTCGCCACTTGCAGGCTTACCTTCTGCAAGAAAGGAATTATTTTTGTAAATGAAAGTCTCAAGTCGAAATCAAAAAGTCATATATTCTCCAAAAGTTTCCACATAAATGTTATAAAGCACTGTTAGCTAAGGCTATCAGATTTAAATCTTTTCCAAAAGTTGCAAGTTGAGATTCCAGAGCATAACCGCGAGAAAAACCCCAAAAACTGAATTTAGCTGACAATTTACATGGTTAGTCACTGTCGGTTGAAAACTACAACATGGCCGCTATATCCTGTTCCTTCGTCCAGGTTGGTTCATTACCAGCCTGTTCCGCCAGCCCGAGCGGACCTCGCCCAACGTGCGTTCACCACCGAGTTACAAAAGACACTGGAGACGACAGACCCAGTTCACACCTCTTAGCTGCCTTATATTAACTTGGGGATCACGTGGTACATCTCTCTTCAACAAATTACCAAATATGGATGTGTTACATGGACTACCACCTAAGTCAGTGTTCTGTTATCTTCTTATTTACCATCGGCTTTAGTAATTAACTTGAAATTACGTTTAAAATATTATTCCTGATTTTAGACTGTCCCTAAATATGAACTTTGTTTAAATCTGTTGAGTTAAGGTAAACTGAGTAATTCTAACAATCAAATGTAACTATAATTTATGTTTTTATTTATAACTCTGAAAGTTTATTGAATATTAAGCCGGAAAAATTATCAAAGTGTATCCTCAATTAAACTGCGTATTCTGAAGTTTATTTTATCTTTGTAGCTGTTATTTCTGAGACACAATAAATTATTTGTGATTTACACGTGTGTTTTGTGTCGGGTGAATTTAGGAAAACCATAACATCTGTTCTATTGCTTCAAACGGCATGAAATAAATATGTAGGAAGCTAAAAGGATGGATTATTAAAACAAGCTAATCTTTAACCCGGAATCTAAGTAGGCTTTTAAATAATAAAATGCTCAAGTTAGGTGTACAATTTTGCGTGTTCTTTTAATGTTTAAAAATACTTAGAGCATTGGAAACTATCTGATTTAGGTGAATTTACTTCGCCTTATGGCTATTTTAATTTATTCTCCCCTTTATACTGTATGGCAGTGTTTAAAATTAGTGTAGAAGCATTTTATATGTGTAGTCTTTCTAGCAAGTCACTATGAGATTGGATTATCCTACAACAGGTTAGTGAAATGCCTTTAAATGTGTTTAGAAAATTAATTATGTGTGTTAACTGTTATTTACATGCTCTTTGTGCTTTTGAAATGGTTTAAAAGTGTTAGAATTAATTCCGAAAGGTTGACCAAATTGATCGATTTACCGGCGTCTATTTACTCACTGATATTTCGTATTCTACAGACTGAAACTATTTAAAACCTATTAAAATTGAAAGATTATTTTATTTACTGCCCGTTTTTCTACTTTTTAAAACCTGAAATTACTTAACAGACCTCCAATTATATATGTGAACTGTTTAAGCAAATGAGTATTAAAAATCCTATATAATTACTTCTTGTGGTTATAAAACTCTTGAAAACTGTCAGAAATCTGTTAATTTATCTACTAGGCTGTCTCAGGGATTATTGCTGCTGTTTTTGTAGCTTTAAGATAGTCAAGTTTCATTACAATGAATTATTTTCATTCTGTTTCAGACTATTATTTTATCATCTAGTTTATTTCTTTAAAAATCCTACTAAACTATATTTATTTCTGAAGTTATGGTTATAGTGAGTCTAGGCCTGTGTAATATAGGTTCTCTATTGTCTTTACTGTACGGAAATCTCTTCAGAAATACTAAAACTGGAATATGCCAAAATTTATGGGTTAGATTTTTCCTTTACTGAAATTACTTATTTATCTCTGAAATAATGTGTATTAGACATGATAAAAGGTTTATTTATGCATATTATTTGCAATTATTCAACATTTACTTCGTTTAAATCTGCTCAAAACATCTCGCCAACCAACGTTAGTATCTGTTATTAAAAATTTACTCCTATGTGAAATAACCTATTTCCTGCTGAACTATCATGTCTTTATGGCAATTTATAGTTTATTTATGCTGTGTATGTGTTATTTATTCACTTTATTATACCAGAAGTGCTGTTAACTTGATTTTACGTGTGGTATCGTGTACTCCAACTAACCTTAAACTTGACCGGATTCTAACGAAATATGAAAAATAGAACGAGGGATACCTTACATTTTGTTATCACATTAAATTCACATATAGAGAAGATTGAAAGTCATTAACTGTAAATTTAAGAGTTCCTTTTACACTTTATGTATATATTTTCCATCCTTCTTTTTGATCCGGGCTTTGGACCGGCACTGGCAAAGTTAAAAATATATTTTTATTTTGTTTTTTATTTTTATAATTTTTTTTTTTCGTTTTCAAAGTTTTTTTTCTAATAGTATTATTGTATTGGTTCTATGGTACGATTAGTAATTCGTTTTTGTGTGGTAATTTTCAAAACAGGGTGCGACACACAATGGTACCTTGCAAGTTTTACATTCGTACCTGGTTTCTCGCCGCACTTTCTGTTTCCAGCAAACACTGCATCTACGCGATAGCGTACTTTTATTGGAATGCTCTCTTATTATAAGTGTTGGAAAATGCCTTCCTACAAACCTTAGAGGATTATCATCAGAACACCTTCCACTGCCAACTTTTCTGCGCTCTGATGCATATGTTTCAGTAAGTTCCCTTACAAGCGATAGATGAAACTCTGCTATCGACATTTTTCGACCTGTTAGTGACTTGTGTAGAGCATGAGCATTTAAAACACACAGATCGAGAACGTGAAAAAATAACTTCTTATACCACTTCATGGTTTTCCGTATACATCCGACAGAGCTCAGCAGCATGTCAGAACGGTCAACTGCTCCCATATTCAAGTTATAATCTACAATGCTTTGTGGTTTCTTAATTCTCTCTCCAGTATTCCTGTCAGTCTTTCCAGTGTCAACCATTTCTGTGGTGTTACATGTGGTTAACATCCACACTTCCCTTTTGTCACACCATTTAATAGCAAGCATTGTATTGGTACACATAAATTGAATATCTCCTCGTTTCAGTTTCTTCTGAAGTTTCGGCATGTTGCGCCTGTTCTTACGGACAGTGCCACATGCGTTCGTTCCATGACTGTGAAGCCAGGAAAACAAGTCTGGGCTTGAGTACCAATTATTGAGGTAGAGGGTATGTCCACGTTCTAAATATGGCTTTATAAGTGTAGCTACTACATCACCACTTTTCCCCAAATTTTGTAACTCAGTTTCTGTTGATGTCCCTGTATAAACAATGAAATCTAACACATAGCCAGTCTTACAATCACATAACACAAATGTTTTTATTCCGAATCTACTCCGTTTCGAGGGAATGAATTGTCTGAAAGATAAGCGTCCTTTGAATAACAACAAACTTTCATCAATGCAGAGTTTCTGATGTGGATTAAAAGCACAACGGAAAGCTGTACGAACTTTATCGACAATGTTCCTAATTTTGAATAATCTGTCTCCTCCCGTATTGGCAGAGTTGTCACTGAAATGTAACATTCTCAGAAGTAACAGAAAGCGGTCTCTGGACATAAGTTCACTAAAAATTGGAGTATTTAGAAGAACATCTCTGGTCCAGTATTCGCTAATTTTCAATTTTTTCACGCGAGGCATTAGAAGACAAATAGCTATGAAACAATATGTTTCTTCATATCCAGTATCTTTCCACTTTGATATTCGAGAATGCACTGATTCTGGAGCATTCTCCTTGGTAAATAAATAAAATCGATTCATTTCGTCAGCTATATATTTCATCAGTTCTTCTGTAAAGAATAACATGAAAACTGACAGAATACTTGGCTCATTCCCTATTTGACACACATGTCCCGATTGCGTAACGTCAAATGCGTGACTAACTGGACGAAAATCATTTTCTTTCCAGTCAAATTTATCGCCGAGACGTAATTTCTTCACAGGCGCTTCACAATCACTTTCTGATTCATCGGAATCAGAACCACTAACGTCTCTTGCCGAAACAGGTGACTGCATTGTTACTCCTGCTGACGTGGATGGTATTGGACTACAGCGTTCTGATTCTGTGGAAGAGCTATCACTATCATCAAAGTCAAGTGGTTCATCCTCACTGTCGCTCCTCGTAAGAATCTCCATGATTTCTTTGTCAGTGCACCCACGACGTCTTGTCATTTTCTTTATAAAATACAGAACACGATAGAACACTAATGTAAATTCCGATGAACACTGAACTGTAGAGTGAAGCCTAGGCTCCCAACAGACAAACTGTCCGACGGCAATCTAGCGTCCAGAACTGCGAAAGGCTATTGAGAAATGGGGCGGGAAGTACGATGTACGACTCAGATAGCGGCGCGTCTATATCTGTCATCAGCACTCAGGTAGTAGCACGTCTATATCCGTCATCAGAACTCAGGGGCCGGCAGACAGGTGCGGCTTATCTCGTCAACAGCGCTCAGGGGAAAACCGGTGGCTGCGTCTATACCCGTCATTAGCAGCCAGGGAGCAGCGGGCGGCATGCGTGTATAGACGTCAACAGCAGTCAAAGGGTTAATTGTGTACAGATAAACGGAAAAAAATAATTTTTGGAATACACCGTTCATAGACCATGCAGGTCCGGCGTTAGGGGGGGTAAGCGGGTCAAAAGTACCTGGGCCCTGTGGGCTGATGGGGGGCCCGATCACCGACTATAGGGGCAGTCAGGCCATGAAGGCAAAGTTACGCCCATTGTCGCCTGGTCATTTTGTAGAACTAAAAAAAAGGTTGCCCATTTTTACACCGGGCCCAAAATTCCTAGCGCCGGCCCTGAGACCATGGAAATCAGTCGGCTCAGTGGAAAAGACATCTGACTGTGTATCGGAAGGTCACTGGTTCGAATCCCTATCTCGGTGGGGATTTTGAAAGACCCTTAATCAGACCTTCACCTCTGGTACAGCATGCTGTGTAATGTGAAGTATGCCAGAACACTTCCTTGGTTCAGATTCAACATTAAACTGTAGGTGCTCCTTACCCGATAGACTTACCAGGTTAGGTTAGGTAAGAAAGAAAGCAATTGGCCACCCTACCTCTGATACCAGGTTTAGTAGTATGCTTCCTTTGGGGGCGGGGGGTTCAATTAACTTCACTGTTATGGACCATGCATAGCTTTAGCTAGCCCAGGGGAAATAATGCAATCCTATTGAATGAGAGGTGAGAGAAATGTCATCAATGAATTATGAATCATTATGGCTGACAACAGTAACATTTAGTGAAGAATTAGTTTAATTTAATTAACAATTTGTAAGAATGTATTTCATAGGTGTTAGTGTTTTTTTTATGGAGATATATATATTTGTATATAAATTAGTAATTTTAGTAACATACGTTCACACACAGATACTGCTATATGTAATTAAACATAGAAATATTCCTATTCACAAATCATTTACTGCACTGTTGTATCACTGTTTCTCACTTTGGACATTTGTGACACTTTTACACACTTACTCCTGGCACAGCCACTTTGGAGTAGCTTACCTCCCTCAGGAGATAACTTCTGGAAGTAGAGGTGTCCCCTTACGACCCATCGGGAGTTTCTTTCTTCAGGAATGATCACTGCTCGGTCGTTGGTTGCTGTCGGTTGAAACTGTTTGTCATTTTAGACTGTTTCTAAGTGCCAAGAATCTTTCTTTGGCTGCTTGTGAGCCAGATTGCAAGCAATATCAAGAAAGTACCATCATTCCTGGTCACACAATATGTCAAAAATGTGCTTGCCCTGTACTGCTTGCTGGTATGGTGCTCTTTGTTCTTCTGTTGAAACACATTCCCTTACTACATGTTCTGGAGTGCCCTCGTTTCCACAGTCACAGCTACCACTGTCCACTATTCCTCTTCTTTGCAGTTCACTGTTGTATGGTCAATGACCCGTTAGCTAATGTACCAGCCCAGGTGATGGGAGAAGATGCGACATTTTGAGTCTTTCACAGACACTTGGAAACATAACATAAGTCCTTCTTCCTGTTGAGCTAACATTCCACCTTTGCTGAAATTCTTCCAATAACAATTTGTTTACCTCTGCATCTGTTGTTGCAGGTGTTCCAATGATTTTCTCTACCTGTTCCAGTTTTCCTTTCCAGAGCCAATATAATGCTCCCCACTTGTGAACTTCCAAGTCCAGTGAGCACACCCCAACTGCCATGGTAAGGGCATCAGTTGCTGTTGTTTTGTAAGCACCACTCAGCCTGAGTAGAATTCTTCACTGTATCCTCCTCAAAAGTTTTCTGGGTTTTATTTTTCTGAGGTGTATTGCCCAGACGCTGCATACATACCCTACAATTGATGTTAATATTGTATTGTGGTATATACGAATAACAAGCAGTGAAAGTTGTAAATGCCTTTGCCCCATACTGATTAGTTTATTCATGACTGGGGTGGCTCTCCTACATGCTTCCTCCATATGGGCCTTGAAATTTAGACTTTCGTATCAACTGAAAGGGCTTCTTCTTATAGTAACTCCATCTATTTTAATGGTTGGATTGCTCTGTAATCTGCCTTTCAGTAACATATAAAAGATTTTTTTGAGGTGCTAATCTTAGTTTGGCATATCTGTTCTTACAGTAATCTTTAAAGGTGCTATACAAGTTCTTTGGACAGTTAAGTTTCTTAAGCCATGCAAAAAGTGCAGGCCATCATAGATTATCAAATGACCCAGATATATCAACAAGAATCCCTATCACGTAATTCTGATTTGAGTTCTGTATCAGACTCATTGTCCGATTGATTGCATCCTTTGTAGATCTACCCACTCTGAATCCATATTGGTTTGGATTCATCCCTTCCTTCTCCCAATGTTCTTGTAACCTCTTGCTCAGCACCTTTTCTTGTATTTTGCCCAGAGCGTTTAGCAAGCAGATGGGTCGATAGGATTTAGACAATTTGGGATCTTTGTCATCTCCCTTCTTGATGATTAATATCTCACTCTGCTTCCAGATGTTTGGTACTCTTCCCTGATGTAGGCATCAATTATAGAGCTTACACAAAGTGAGGGCTACTGGCACTACCAGTTCTTGTAATACTTCAGCTGGAATACCATCCGGACCTGGAACTTTGTTCCTGGACATGGCATTTATTGCTTGTACTACTTCAAAGATGGTAGTATCAGTGATACTTTGTCTATGTTGGTCCATTTCCATATGGAGCACTCTGTGCTCCATCTCGTCATATTTCACTTTATCATCTGGAACGAGTTCTTGGAACAATACTTCAGCTGAAGTTTTCCAACTCGTAGTCATGGTTCCATCTTGTTTCTGCACAGTAGACAGTGTAGTTGGGGGTTTTACCTTTCCTGCTGCAATTTTGTATGGGATACCCCAGGGGTCCTGTATGCAAGTTTGTTTTAGCAAATGTTTCCCATCTTTCTTGTTTAGTTAGTTGTTATGGTTCTTCGATGGTTTAATTACTGATTAATTAATTAAAGAAGTCCACCAAAAAACAATGTTATGTTGATGTTCGTTTATTTTGATCAAATCAACAAGTCAGCGATATTCACTAGTATAGGTACAATACAAGGATGCACAGTCGCAAAGAAACTCTCTGTGAACTCAACTGAATGATTGAAACTCTCTGTAACACTTAATACTGTCAACTAAACTGACTTACTAACTGAATGAATTTCTCTGTCCAGGCGATCTGTTTATATAGTCTTTATCGAAATTACGAGAATTCTTCAAAGGCATCCGCCCGATATTTCTCAATCATTAACAATCACTCAAACAATCTAACATATTAAAAACAATCGGAATTAATACAAAATTAATTAACAACATTACAAAATGATCAGAAATGGTAATTATAGATACTTAAATACAAAATTATTTACAGAAATCCTTTCAAACGGTAGAAAATTGTCCTGTAGACATCGTAACTTACATTAATACATGTAATTACAAACATTTAAGAATTTCTCTTTCATCATTCGGTTCTTAAACATATTAAATGGCCTTTGAATAATTTTCTTACCTAAAACAAAGTCTATATACACTGATTTACAAGAAATTACAAAACAAACATATCAAATCACTTTCAACCAAACATTAGCTCACTACAAATACTTTATACAGTACAATGCTATTAAAAATTCAGGTATTAGGGCTGTTACAACCCCTCCCCAGGATTCACTTAATTTTAAACAGTTAAAATTGATTGAATCCGTCACGAATCTAAGCAGGTTGACTGTACACATAATGCCAACACAAACAGGTTAGAATCAATCAACCATAATGACTTTTCAATGAACAAGTACAATTCTTCATTACATACAACATCTGCACATAGTCCATGACACTGATTTGGTTTACAATAATTGTCTTTTCTCAGATCCAATCATTTTTTCCAGTTACTGTTTTTACACAACAAACGTTCAATGTCATCACCTTAAGTCACAATTATTTTCACACCAAATTACACACTTGATATCTGCTTGTTAATGACAACAGTCTGTTTACATTTTACAGCTGATAATTTGTTAACACAATGTAGAAAGTCACAACATCATGAAAACCCCCAAAAGTTTCTTCACAAAACTGTCACAAATTGCTTTATACAGTGAAATGTTTACATCCTAAACATTCAGTATTATTACATCTGCATCTGAACTTAAGTACTCACACAAACTATTTACATGCATCAATTGACAAACTTATATGAAAATTAGATATTTACAGGTTGTTAACCCCTCCCCAAACCATGCATTCCAATTGATTCCATAAGTGGGTTCCAAGATTTCTCTGGAAACCCAAATCCATGTGAATTACTTTTTTCTAACTTTCCAATTCTCTTCTACCTTTGAATACACATCTAACACCACATTTCTATTTACACAAAGCTTCACTATATACAGATAGAAACACAAACTTCCAATCATCTCAGACAACAGACTTTGGTACAACCACACAACAGCTGAGACATGAAATGGTTCTGTTTTAGCAAATTGATTGTCACTTAAAAGCAATGTTGGTGACTCAACTGGTAATACAAATTTATTATTCTCACTACTGCAGTTTAGTCCATCATTACTCCCAACCCCACTCTTCATCATCTGATTACTACTTAAACTTACCAAATTATCTGAATCAGTATCTAAAACTGTTTTAACATCTGGCTTACTGACTTCCTCCACTAAATAATTATTTTTCTCAGCAACTACTACTTCACTATTAGCTACTACCAAATTTAGGCCTTCAATCTTATTTTCAAATTCAGAAAATTGGTTGTCAAATTTATTATTAATTTCCGAAAATTTGCTGTCCAATGAATTATTGAATTCAGGGAGTTTTTCACTGAATTCAGAGAGTTTTTTACCGAGTTCAGAGAAATTGCTGTCTATATCATTCTTTACCCCAGCATTAAATTCAGAAAACTTCGCGTCAAATTTGGCTACAAAAGATTCTAAAAATGCTTGTAGATTCTGCCTATCAGCCATTTTTAGTACCGGTAATTAGCAAAATCAACATAAAAAACAAAATTAAGAAAAATTAAAATCTTTCCAACCTGCCACACAATAACATGCAAAAGAAATAACTTGAATATTCAATGCAGTACTTACAGTTCTTCCTCAATTTTGTATCACATTAAATTTCACTTAGAAGCACTTATTTAACCATTAAACACCACACTGACTTCAAACACTTAACCACACTTTTCACAATTCACTGTAGGAAGACGATTTTGAGGCCGAAGAAAATCTACTCGTCGTCGGAAGATTACAGCCGATTCCCGATGGAAAATCTCCACCTTAGGCCGAAGAAGATCCGCTTGCCGTCAAATCCGTGTCGCCTGTATAACCTGTACGTGTCGTAGCCGGTCGAAATTTTCTCGCAGGTTATGTTCGCTTATCGCCGATAATTCGTCGCAATTTTCTGCAGATTCTTTTTAGAAGATAAACATCCCACAGATGTTTAAGAACTTCTCGTCCTGTCAACAGTCGCCATGTTAGGGTTCTTCGGTGGTTTAATTACTGATTAATTAATTAAAAAAGTCCACCAAAAACAATGTTATGTTGATGTTCGTTTATTTTGATCAAATCAACAAGTCAGCGATATTCACTAGTATAGGTACAATACAAGGATGCACAGTCGCAAAGAAACTCTCTGTGAACTCAACTGAATGATTGAAACTCTCTGTAACACTTAATACTGTCAACTAAACTGACTTACTAACTGAATGAATTTCTCTGTCCAGGCGATCTGTTTATATAGTCTTTATCGAAATTACGAGAATTCTTCAAAGGCATCCGCCCGATATTTCTCAATCATTAACAATCACTCAAACAATCTAACATATTAAAAACAATCGGAATTAATACAAAATTAATTAACAACATTACAAAATGATCAGAAATGGTAATTATAGATACTTAAATACAAAATTATTTACAGAAATCCTTTCAAACGGTAGAAAATTGTCCTGTAGACATCGTAACTTACATTAATACATGTAATTACAAACATTTAAGAATTTCTCTTTCATCATTCGGTTCTTAAACATATTAAATGGCCTTTGAATAATTTCTTACCTAAAACAAAGTCTATATACACTGATTTACAAGAAATTACAAAACAAACATATCAAATCACTTTCAACCAAACATTAGCTCACTACAAATACTTCAAACAGTACAATGCTATTAAAAATTCAGGTATTAGGGCTGTTACATAGTGTTAACAGTTCTTGGAATTCACTTTTAATTTGTCTACATCTTTCCAGCAGCTGTCCTCTAATATTTCAGATAAGGCAATGTTGGTAATATTTTCTTGCTTTATGCATCCTTTGTCATAGTCTTTGCAGTCTATCGTCCAAGGTCTGTCTACTGTGCCAATGTTTCTCTTTAGAGGAATAGATCATCTCATTGATATTTGGAGTGCCCGGGTAAGATCTCTTGCTGCTTGATCTACATCATTATCATCTAATAGGATTTCTTGTTGTAAAAACTTTCCCTCAGCCTGTTCCAGTCTGCCCGTCGGATGTTGTATTGCACCTTGGAAATCTGCATCTCCGATGTGTCAAAATCATTGCACCCTATGACCAACTCAAAAGTAATAACATTATGGTCACTGGTAGTTAAAAATTCTAAAACGTTCCAATTCCTCAATAAGTTCCCAGATCGCAGATTGGTCAATGTTACATCGATGTTTGACTGAGCTCTTGCTCAGTTGCTATATGTGTAGGGTTTATGCGGTAGATTTCTTACTTCTGGATTCAGTTAACTAATAGCTTCCACTAAAAGCTCACCTCTCGTATCGGTCACCCCACTATGCCAGAGTTTGGATTTAGCATTGGTGTCAGCCATTATTACTATTGGTCTGTTTCCTAGGGCAGTGCACACTTCTCTTATTTTTCCAATGTATGGTTCAATGGGGTCACTATATTTAAAATACATCTTGATGAGAATTACACTATCCCAGTTAGCAATGAGCTCCACACATGTCATATGTTCATCACAGAACTGCACTATATTATTTTCAGTAACTTGTCTGAATAATTATCTGTGACAGTACCGGCATGTAAGGAATCTTCCTGATGCATAAATGTGTCTCCTGAAGGCATGTGACATCCCATTTATGTTCCTCTGACAGCTTCCTCACTTCGTGTAAATACAACTTGCTTCTCCTGGCATTTAGTTGTGCAATTCATAGCTTACAAAACATTTTGTGATTTATGGATGTCTGGTGTGGACATTGGACTGTGGCCATGGGAGTTTTGAATCATAAACTATACAGCTCTGAGTTAATATGTACTATTTATATATTTGCTCAGGATCAAAAGTTTCATTCTTTCTTTTGAAGACCTTATGCACAAGAGAGAGAAGCCGAGAAATCTCTGTAGGAAGATTGATGGATTTTAGATGTATATGATCAATGGCTTCTAACTGAGGGAAGTATGCATATTTACTGGCTGGATGCGCTATTTGAATTAGATGCCTTAGCTCCACATTGAGATTTGGAGCCTCCTCCAGTTGACCGAGTTTTAAATTTTTTCAGAATCTCTGTATATTGTTTTGGGATTTGTAGAACTGTGTCTGTTTGTTATATTTCTAAAATTCAGCAGTTGTTTCACCAATTTTGAACTTGTTACAGGTCGTGAGTAATGTTAAACCCCATTTGGTAGTATTGAATATGTGGAACAGTGTCTGATTGATTACGTTTACAAAAGTAAAAAAAGTCAAATAATTGTTAATTATCAAATTTATAAATGTTATTCATGTACTTACTTTATTCATTCTGATGTTGAAATAAAGAGGCTAAAAATTAATATTTTTATATTATATAATGTTGCACATTTTGACACTTTTTGACATTTTTCGTGCATATTTTAATCATTTTTCATTTATATTTGTATGCATATTTCCTCCTTTTCATGTTGCATATAATCCAGTCTCTACTTACCACCAATATGGTTCTGAAACCTGGACTTGTACAGAGAGAGAGATATTAGCAATTTGCAGGTGGCACAGATGAGGTATCTGAGAGGGATACAGAATGTTACAAGGAAAGATAAAATCAGAAATGAAAACATCAGGGAGAGACTACAAGTGGAATCATTAGAAGAGATATTATTAAGGAAAAGACTGTAATGGCTGGGGCATGTTTTGAGGATGGAGGAGGGGAGGATGCCGAAGTTAGCACAGCTGAAAAGTTGGACGGGAACGAGATCAGTTGGAAGACCACAGGCAAGATGAATAGACCAAGTGAACAAATATAAAGAAACTAAGGGAGTCGTTTGGAGACAAGTGGTGGAGGAAAAATCTTGGAATAACTGCCAGACTACCCGCGAAGGCAGAAACTCTAATAATGATCATGATGATGATCACCAATGTTTGCCTAGTAAATTTCTAGCATTCTCTTTAACCTCCTTTTGTCTTCCAATGACTCTGATTCCAGCTCCTTTATCATATCAGTTACTGGTTGATTTCTACAGTAATTCTCAGAGACAAATCTGGCAGCACTCCTTTGCTATCCCTCCAACTACTGTACTTAATATTCAAATTGTGGATACCATACAATGCCACCATATTCAAGCAGTGGTCTGATCAAATTCTTGAAACTGAATTACCTCCCTTGCTTGGTATACCACTTCATAATCTCTCCAATAAATGAAGGATTTTGAAACAATTTCCTCCCATCTGATCAATATGCCCTGAGTTTATTGTCAAATGTTATGCCAAGCTATTTACATTTCAGGTCTTCAACAAGTAGTTTTTACCGCATCTTATAGTCATAATCAATCTTTACTTTTTTTCTGTGTACTTAATAATTTGACTCTTCATTGCATTTATTTTCTTCCCTTGTTGACCTACTCGGCTGGATATCCTGTCCAGGTACTGTCGCTGTTCAGTCTTCTCCCATTTTTATCCAATATATAACATTATATCATCTGCAAACAAACCAACTTCTGATTTTAAACCATTAATGTAACCATTCATTACAATAATGAATAACAATGACCTGAATACACTACCCTGTGGAACTCCCATTTTCATTTCCACTTCTTGTGATAATTCATTTCCTATGCTCTTTGAGAGCTTTTAAGAATTTGTCTACACAGAAAATCACTTTTTTTTTTTAAATTTCTTTACGTCTCTGAGGTCTTTAGAGACGGGAAAGGATGGGGGGCAAGGATGGGGGCAAGGAATGGGAAGGAATTCGGCCATGGCCTTTTGAAGGAAGCATCCCGGCATTTGCCTGGAGTGATTTGGGGAAACCATGGTAAACCCAAATCTGGATGCCCGGACGGGGATTCGAACCGCCGTCCTCCCGAATGTGAGGCGAGAAAATCACTTTTTATCCACTTGAATTGTTTTTACCTTAATTATAACAATTTTAAAACTGACTATATCAAATGTATTAAAAGGATCTAGTGCTATACTATCAATTTGGCCTCCCTTAACCATTTCATCTCAAATATCTTGCATATAGCCCTATTTTAGATACACATGAATGTCCTTGTCTAAAGCTATACAGTTGATTTTAAAACCAGTTTGTTTCCACACATACATTTATGATGTATTTTCATATCAATATCTGCGCCGATTTATGTAACACTGATGTCACCCTTTGTGTCACCCCTCCATTATAGAACATTTTTATTTTTTCCAGTCCTCTTGTGAGAATCAACTATTCAGGTTCAGACATGATTACGTCCAGTGTTGTATCCTGCTGTCTTTAAGACATCTGTAGTAATATTATCTACACTTATTAGCTTTCTCAGTTCCTTCATAATATTCTCGGAATGAGTTTCAGTAATGCCGACAAGCTCTTTCCCTGATTTGTACCATTCCATTCTTGACTCATAGTTCCTAATGGCCCCATAAAACCAGTTCCTTAATATCTGTACCTTTTTCAACTTTTCATTAACTTCCTCTCCATCCTTATCTATAATTGTCTGAACTTCAACCCTTCTTTTCAGTCTTTTAACATAGCCATAGAAATTTCTAGATGCATCATTTACCACTCCTCCTGTACCAATAATATTCTTCATAAACCTAACTTTGACTTCCTTGTTTGCTGCTATTAATTTCTTGTTTAATTTATTCAGGTGTTCCATTAACTCCGTTGTGTTCTACTCTTACCAACCTCTTTAAACTTCTGACTTCCTTATTCTAAACTGTAGTTTCATACTGTTATTTGTTTCTTGTTTTGTTATAAACATTTCTTCCTCCATTCTTATTATCTCCAATTATTTAAGGGTCGAATTTGGAAAAATTAGTTTCCTAGAATATGATGTCACAAAAGCGGATATCTTAAGATTTAAAATGATACCTCGTTTATCAATTTCGGTTCTGTATGAAGGGAGATAATGGCTTGTGACAAAAAAAAAAAAAAAAACCTTATATAAATAACATATATGATAGTCCTTGATTGTGATAGATTTATGCCCTAATGATGAATGTTGTAAGCAGTTATGAATTTGTTTGTTAGATATTTACTTTGTTGTAAGTCAAACAGTTAATTTGCAACACTTTTTGGAAAACTTCATATTACTTCAACTTTATACTAGCTTTTGTTGTTTCTGTTGTCCGTTTCAATTATTACATTAAATTAGCTGTAAGTTAACTCTCAATTTAACCTCCTTTCTGCAATGTATTTTAATGCAGTTGCCTTTATTTATTTTGTATTTATTTTCAAGCAAGACATAAACTTTATTCAACAACTGGAATTTCATTATTATTATTTTTTTCAATGATGTATTTTTCAAATATGAATCTTGGTAATCATAATTCATAAACTGTTTTTCCTGTATTGAATACTATGTGCTATACTGAGTGTTTTGTGCTTTAATGTAGCCTCCTGAACCACCAGAAACATGGAGTGGAGTACGAGATGCTCTAGAGGAAGGATCTGTGGCTCCACATGTTGATTGGATTCGAAAGAAGTTTTGTGGAGAAGAAGACTGTTTGTTTCTCAATGTGTTCACACCAAAGGTTTCAGATTAACCATAATATGAAAACAAAAAGTAAATATGTGAAGCATTAATATGGGCTTCATTCTGGATTTAAAAAGCCATTGACTTCTTGCTAAATTACATCCATTTTAATAGGAAAAGTGTTTTTTGTTTTGGAGATAGATTTACAATGATTTTTTATTGAATTTTGAGAAAAATATGTAAAATAAATTATGCAGAATGTATCAGAAAAACCTACATACGTGAAGGTTTTCCCGGGAAGTTCTGATTTATTTCTATCCTTCACTGCAGATTCCATCCAGATTTTGCTTATTCTAAGGCTGGAAGAGATTTTCAAGATGCAAAAATGTACTTATATAAACAGCAGAAGCACAGCAACAATAGCCAATAAAAGCAGTTTCTTGCAGTAGATACCAGTAAACTCTCCGCCAGAGCACATCATAAGATGTATTCAGAGTCAGCAAAATTTTGCTCTGTCACAGGCGGTTAATGAACTTTTCAAATACAACTTTTTTGTATTTAAACGCTTCCACCCATAATACATAGCTCAAAATAACTAGATTGCCATTTTCTGTTTATCTGTTCTGATTATGTTGTATTTCATCTGGTCCATTAAATAGAAATGAATTTATTGGCAAAAATTACGTAGCCTGAAACAAATAACATTGTAACAAATAAAACTGTACCAAATAACATCCATGTCAGGATCCTCACACCTAAAACTTCTTTCCTGTCATCTGATAGTCTTTAAAGCAGCAACAGTAGTATAAAAATCTTGAGAAATACTATTATAAAAACTTCAGCTAAATGTTGTAGTACTGACTGTATGTACTCCTTATTTGGGTCAGCAATAATATTTTTGAAAAAGAAAAGAAAATTAGTGTATCAAACAAAAAAGAAAATATAATTATAAAAAATTATCATAAAAATATATGAAATATACACAGAGAAATGAAAAAAATAATTTATCTGGTGGCTGGAATATTTAACAAATTCTTAGGTCGTTTTGGCCTCGAAAATAACTTCAGCTTTTGTCTATCAGGCCTATTTTTTTTTCCTTTACACATCTCCATTTCACTCAAGTACATTGTAGTATACATTTCCAACAGTTTACATAGGCTATATTGGTGTGTTTTAGGGGAATTAAACATGTCTGTTTCCTTGACAAATTTATTTATTCATATAAAAGGCAAGTAATATTAACTGATAAACTGTGCATGACCCATAAATAAAACACAAACATAAATTCAAAGATAAATTTACCCCTCTTTTCATGCCATAAATGTTGTGAAAGAGGCTTATCTCCTTTTAAACACCAGGAATAATCTGCCATCATCACAGTATCCCTTGCTACTGGGTTCCCATTTCCTTGATATCCTGGTAGAATCATTCACCTTGTTCATTGCCTACATCTCCAAGATTTTCAGGAAAGCAATGAAAGTGATTAAAAAGAAAATGCATTTTGATATTCATATTCATGCCAATATCACAAAAAGTTGACACCATGTTACTAATAAGGTCTTTGTAGCTTTCACATCTCTGTTTCCAAAGGAAATTTTGTACTACTTCTACAAAGGCTTGTCAAGTTAATTATTCATTTTTGTTCATTATTTTCGCAAAATTTGTGTCCTTTATGAGCTTGTGGATCATTGGTCCATCAAAAATCCTTGCTTTAAGATTTTCAAATGTCTTTTCTGATTAACACTGCAGATATACTTGAAGCACTCTCCATGTTTGTACAAAGCTTTGGCAAATTGTTTTATCAACTCCGCGTTTGATGTGTAAAAGTGGGAAGGTGATTTTTACCTCATTCAATGAATGGTTCTTCTAGTATGTTGGCAGCTCTACAAGGATTCAAATATATTTGATGGGACATAGTGATTGTCATGGCCACTGCTGTCCCCCCTTCAAAGGAAGAATGGGTATTTGGTATTATCCGATTGCTGTCTTAAAAGAAAATTCACCAATTGTAATGTTGGTGTTTGAAGAAATTATAATGAATTAAAATTAGAATAAAATGAAAAGTCAATGGAGTAGATGAACATACATACCTAATAACCTTAAAAATGTATTGACTGTCATTGAGTAAGTGAACTACGTAGCTTCGAATTGTGATGATTTAAATGCAGCATCTGCAAGAAATCACTACAAAAAATGAATTCCAAACTTACAATAAAATTAAACGCAACTCCATCAAACTCCACAGACGCCATTTTTCCATTTTAGAATTATATGGACCGTCACACACACACACACACACACTTATAAACATCATTCATTTTGACTAACACCTAAAATATTATAACAGAGTTAGGTTACATAGTTTAAAATGTAGACCTGATATGTCAAAATGAAGGTTATATTTGGAATCTGACGACCAATTTTGTGTAGAAATGGTGATTATTTCCTAAAAAGCAAAATCTTTGTTGCCCAGTATTATACATACAAAGAATTCGTGGGTTTACCAAGTTATGATGGTAGAGAGGAAGGAACATGTGATTTACACACTAGTACGAGGGTTGAATGATAAATAATGCATCCATGGTCATAACTCAGGAATGAATGGTAATATTTTAATAAATCAAACACATAAATAACCCTTAGAATGTCTTCTTTAATTACCAATATTCACTTTTCCACATAATCACCAGACAATTGGATACATTTCTGCCAATGATGAACCAGTTTTCTGAAGCCATCAGAGAAGAAGTCGACACTCTGTTTCCATAACGACAGTCTCAAAGTTCTCTCATCATCTTCATCAGAAGCATAATGATGTCCCCGCAGATCTTCTTTCATTATCGGGAACACATACTGTAGAAGTCAGACGGTGCCAAATCTAGACTGTATGGAGGATGCCGTATGGTGGTGACATTCGGTCTCTGAAGTTCTGCTGTGGTGGCACGTGAAGTGTGTGGTCTGGCATTGTCATGCTGCAGGAAAATATTTCTCTTTTCCATTTGGACCCTTGTTAGCCGTTGTTTCAAAGTTTGCAGCGTTGTGATGTCATGCTCTGAATGTATTGTACCAAGTTCAAGGACATCAACATGGATAACTCCATCTGCGTCCCAGAACACTGTTGCCATGATTTTTTCCAGCTGAGGGCTGTGTTTTGAATTTCTTTTTCTGGAGCGAGTCTTCGTGTCGATATTCCATCGACTGGCATTTCTTCTCTGGGTCATAATGGTGTACCAATGTTTTGTCTCCTGTCACAAGTGAATGGAGAAAGGCATCACCTTCATTCTTGTAATGCGAGAGTAGTTCCTGGCAAATTTCAACTCTGTTTGCTTTCATTTCAGGCATCAGTATCTGAGGTACCCATCGTGCACAGATCTTCCGATAACCAAGCAAAACAATAATGTGACCTACACATTCGTGTGAAATGCCTATTATGCTTGCAATTTCTCTCTGAGTGATACAACGATCGTCCTGAATCAGTCTGTCAACTTTTTGCTTGTGAAAGTCGGTGGTTGCTCTCACAGGACATCCAACTCTTTGTTTGTCACACAAGTTAGATATTCCCACCTCAACAGCTTTAAACTTACTCACCCAGTGACTCACAGTACTCACATCAACACAATCACCATAAACAGCTTGCATTCTTTGATGAATCTCATTTGGGGTAACACCTTCTGCTGTCAAGAATTCAATGATTGCACGTTGCTTAAATCGCATTGACCGACCATCTGCTCAGGGTTCCGTACTTTACACTGTAACACTACAACCATTCAATGCTGAAGCTTCATGCCAACTGGAGCTGTAGAGGGGAGTCTACAGAACAAGCCAGTACCTGCCACATACCAGTGCTGCCATTTGTTGAAGAGTTATGAAGGTGGGGGCATTATTTATCATTCAACCCTCATAGATATAATAATTCTTTCTCCCAAATTGTGACTATACAGTGATTGAATGGAAATTTAGAAACAAGTTTTTAAATATTGCATTAATTCTGGTCAAACTTGCAAAAAATAATGGTTCATTCTGATTTTCTTGTTTTATGTATCTTATGTATGTGTCTTGGGTCACGATATAATGTTTGGTTTAAGTTCTCTCAAACATCTACCACAATCTTCTTATTATTATGATTACTGCTTTTCAATCTGACAGGAAAGTTTTGTGGTTTCGTTGATACCAGATCAAAAGACCTAATTAGTATCACGAAATGACATGCAGACTATATACACTTGCTTTATGGCTGCCATCCCTTACACAAGGAAAGGCATTTTCAGTTTAGATTTAACAATAGTTCACCTAGAAGGTCTTGCAGTCTATACATTATGGGAAATCGCTTCAAATACAAGAACAACATGGTTTATTGAAACTTCACTCACATATTCTGATACCGAGCCACATCACATCATCATTGTTAAATAAATGGACTTCAATCCAATGAAAATTACAGGTTAAAATTGTAGACAGTTCAGTCACTTTTTTACACTTTTCACACACCACACACATTTTACAGGTTAAATGACAACTATTTCCACACAGTTTGATGGTATCATGGCACTTCGTAGTAGACTAATTTAAATGATTGCAAGTGCTTTGACTTTGGCTTCAACTATCCTGACTAGTACTCCTACATGCACACCAGTATGGATCAGATACTACTGCCTCTTTCAAAATGGCCACTAGTCTTTCTACACCTTTCCTCCGATCATAAGCGTTCCTTTAGTCACACAACCTTTGCCAATCATAAGCAGGTTTTCTTTGCAAAGATTCAACAATTCATACTAACCATTGAGCTATGTATCAAATTATCTAACTTTGATCAATTTACATCATACTTCATTAATTTATTCACTTTTTTTCCGTTAATGCCAAATGTCAAAGCAACTTTTGAAACAACTTTTTGAGTATTGGGAAACTCTGCCAATGCTTTGTTTACTAGTTGATTAATTTCTTAACTTTGCTACTCCTAGGCCAAAATGCTGGTCAGCTCAGGTTTACTTGGCCAAAGTTTTCAACTTCTGCATCACACCTCGACAATGTGATGTTTTAACATAGCAACAGTGAAAATTTAACAATGCTTTGTCTTAGTTGGTTCTGTTAGCTGATTGATATCACCATTCATTGGCAACTCATCTGGATAAAAGCAGGGTTTTATGAGTGAAAAACATATTTCCCTTCTGTTAAGAAATTGTTGTGATCCACAACTTAGCAGTCTCAATTTCTATCTTGTTTGCACAGTAGAGCTTGATTTAATGTTCTCATGTTTTTACTAGAAGAGAAATGAGAGTAAGTGTTGGAAAATATAAATATTTTCGTCAAAAAATGAAAAAAATTTGCTGTAAGAAAATATGAAAACAATATTAGGTGGAGAAAATTAAGGTGGGAGGTCCGCAAAGACTAAAAAATAAGCTGCATACAATTTATAATTCATGATTCATTTGGTGGGAGTTAGTGTGTGCATATCCATCATCATTTAACTCCTACATGATTAAGTGTTCTCCAAAAATAATGTAAATTGTGTTCATTTGGTCTTTTTTGAGTGTTTTTGCTGCCTTCCTAACTTCAAATTTATTTAGTTATGAGTTTACTTTTTCTATCAATTTTTTTTATAATATTTACTTTATGTTATATTTGAATTAGGATGTGCGTAGAGCCACATTTGCATGTCTTAATCCTTGTAGACTCTGTTGCTAGAACATAATTTATTAATATGCAGCTAATCTATAGCTTCTGTGTAAAATTTAAATAAGAAATTTCAGTATTGTTTCTAGTGATCAGTAGTGGATTTTGTTTGTAACCTGTACTTTCTGTTTAGTAAATGCATTTAGTTACTATTTAACAGCAACATTAAATGAGCTGCCATTTAAAATTCTCAAGTAAGTGTGAGTGCCAAGACAAGAAATACTGAGCAACTGTACATATTTGCTGCTATGAGGGTAATCCCAAAAGTAAGGCCTCCAAATCATTTGGAGATACAAAATAAATTTATTTTCTATAATATATATATCACTTTAAAGGCTGGACAACTAACTGTTTTTCTACATAATCTCCATTTCAGTTGATGCATTTTTGTAGTGACTATGACAGTTCTTGTGTGCCCATATCATACAAACTCACTGCCATGTCTTTGAGGAATCATTGAACTACTCTTTCCTCTCTTTGTCAGTGCTGAGTTGCCTTCCAGCCAAGCTTTTGCATGGTCACATTTCCACAACTGTGAAACACTGAAAAAATTCGGAAGGGCAATCGAGAACAGAAGAAGAGTTATGTTGATAAGGGTGTAAGCATTCTCTACGATAATGTTCACTCACATGTCTCCAATCAAACCGTTGCTCATCTGCTAAACTTTGGTTGGAATATTGCCATACAACCACAATATATTCCAGGCTTGATACCCAGTGACTACCATCTTTTCGCTAAGCTGAAAGAACATTTGGCTGGAAGGTGATTCAGCACCAAAGAGGTCTAAGATGAAGTTCAGCACTTCCTCAAAGAAATGGCGGCGAGCTGGTAGGATATGGGCATACAAAAAATGTCACACTGTCTACAAAAATGTATCAGCTGAAATGGGAGTTATGGAGAGAAACAGACAATTTTTCAACTTTTAAAACAATGTATGTATTAAAGAAAATAAATTGATTTTGTATCTCTAAATGCTTTGGAAACCTAATTTTTGGGATAGCAGTCATAGCTGATACCCCTAACTTCATTAACTTGGTTTTTATCTTATGAGATAAAGTCAAGTCTTTAATAAAATTATTTCACTGATGCTTGGATCTTCATATTTGCAGTTAAAACACAATAACAAATGTCACAAGTGCAGTGAAAAAATGCAGTAGGATCACGACTCTCAGAAATGAGTCTGATGATAATGATGATGAATTGCAGTCACAATGAAAAAATGCTGGATATGCTGGAAATGCTGGCATTACATACAAACATCAGGCATTTTTTTAACAACAGTCTCTACCCTTGTTCTGTTGCTAGAGGCCAATACATTTCTAGCAAAACTGTAACTAAATAATAACAATTTCATCTGTTACCAAGGGCCTCTGTTGTTTCTCATATACATTAATGATTTGTGCGATTTAATAAGGGAAGTGAAAAGATTATTTGCCGATGATGCTATTATTTATCGTGAAATCACAACCCAGGACGACTGCGCTTTGTTACAAGACGATATTATGAAAATAATTGCGTGGTGTAAAGATTGACAGTTGGAGTTAAACGCTAAAAAGTGCCAAGTCATGCGTGTAAGTAAAAAGGTGAAACCATTTAGCTTTGAATATACAATTAATGGCACTGTCCTTAGAACGGCAGATTCCGCTAAATACCTAGGGGTAACAATTCGTAATAATTTGTCGTGGAATGAGCATATCGAGAATGTAATTGGGAAAGCGAATCGTATGCTTCGATTTCTAGGTTGTAATTTAAAACAATGCACTCCGGAAGTTAAATCGATTGCGTACATGTCACTAGTGAGGCCTCACTTGGAATATTGTTGCTCTGTATGGGGTCCCCATCAAAAGGGATTAATGGAGGCATTAGAGATGGTCCAAAGAAGAGCCGCCCGATTCGTGACAGGTATATATAGTTGGAGGGAAAGCGTAAGTGCCATGTTGAAGGAGTTAGGTTGGGAAGACCTGGAGCACCGAAGGCGTTTCTCTCGACGGAAGCTAATTGAAAAATTCTCGACTGACGTATTTCGGAATGACAGCAAACAAATATTGCTACCAGCAACATTCATATCTTGGAATGACCGCGAAAATAAGATAAGAGAAATCAGGGCCAGAACCGATTCATTTCTCTACTCATTTTTTCCACGAGCGATTAGGGAATGGAATAGAATGGATTTACCGGGCGAGTAAACACAAAATCGGACAGGAGTAGCTTTCGATAAAGCACTCCGGCCATCCTGATCTGGGTTTTCCATGGTTTCCCTAGATCGCTCCAGGCGAATGCTGGGATGGTTCCTCACAATAGCCCATGGGCGCCACCTGCCATATCCCGTATATCCCTTCCAAACCATTACCTTTCCTGATAGGTGCAATGCACCCTCCGCCAAACACTTTTAGTGAATCGCGGAGTAATAGTAATAGTAATGGAGACCTGCAGTTTAATGTAGAATCCGAACCATGGAGTATGCCACAAATGAATATAAGTTTCAATTATGAATACTATTGTGTCCCATTAATAAACTAACCTTTAAATTGATTCTATTTTTTTTTCAAAACCTTTATCTTAATTTCTCAGCATTTTAGTCTCACATCAAGATGAACCATACCTTATTTTATTCCATGGACCATGGGGTGTACACTGTTACAAACCCCATCAAAATAATATGAAGGCTGCAATGAGAGATAAATGTAAATGACGTACTCTAAAATACACAATATTTCACTTTAAAACCTTGTTCATGTTGTAGGGAATGAGTCATGTGGTTCGGGAAGTGTGCACACGCCATAGTTTAAACGCATAACTGAGTGAATTATCGATATGTTGGGAGAGACTGAAATGTTATATATAAATATATATATTGCAGGTGCTGATTGAATTAATAATATAACAAAGAGTACAGAATATTAAAAACAAAAAATAAATAATAAACAAATAAATTTTGAAAAAAATTGTAACTATTTAAATTATAACAATGATAATACTAATAATAATGAGTGATTGGTCAAAAATTGGAATTTATTGGTGGGTGAGGCCAGGTGGGTGACAGGTATGCAAGATATTTTGGTATGCAGGTTCTGATCTCCGAAATTCTGAAGTGGTGGTGGTTTCATTTAAAACTCTAATTGCCCTCATAGTGAAACAGTCATTGAGGTTGTCAGGATTGCGGTAGTTAGCATGTTCTGGTATAGGAAGGTATAAATTGCATTGTCTGTGGCCATTCATTCTGACTGACCGTGTATCTCAGCAAGTGGGTAGCTTTACGACCATCATCTGTTTCTCCCACCTATCGCTTTTAGATATCTATCTGTCCCACTACCATTTCCATGTCTCACCAGACCATACTCTCCCATACTGTTTCCTCAGTCTTGCCTCTCCTTAAATATTCCATAAATAACCATAAACCTCCCAGTTTCAGGTGGCCACCCACAAGTTCACCCATTCCTTTATGCTTTCTGTTTCACACAATCCCTTACTCTCACGCACCTGGTTCTCCAACAATATATCCACATGGCTTATCAACATTCCATCCATCTAGTCTCCCTCCATAAAATCTATGCCTTTCATTCCCTCACCTCATTCACTGTATGAAGCAAATCCTGGCATGTA
Organism: Vandiemenella viatica; assembly: GCA_031002005.1. Classification (NCBI taxonomy): domain Eukaryota; kingdom Metazoa; phylum Arthropoda; class Insecta; order Orthoptera; family Morabidae; genus Vandiemenella; species Vandiemenella viatica. The sequence goes on along the minus strand of JARYHS010008074.1, from coordinate 200,679,867 downwards.
GCAGGCAGTTGCAAGCCCAACACGCACAAAAACACCTGTGCAAGCTATCAGCGCAAGCGGAAGCTATTTAGCTGTAGGCCTGTGCGTCCCCTATCAACACCAACTCCTTCACACAACACGCCTACTGCGCTCCTAATTGCCAGAACTCCATGTTTGGCTCACCCCCTCAATTTTCCCTACCCAGACCCTTTACCACTTGTCCCAAAAACCCCTGGCCTGCCTTCAGTTAAACCCCAACTGTCAGTGATTAGTCTTCCCTCCACTCCCCTGACAGAACCCCAGATATCAGTTCCATCCAAGGGTCTGTCCTTTCCAACCCCCAAGTTTGACCATACTACATTGGTCTGAGACTCATTAGTGTTCTGCAGCTCCTTGTGTTGGTGTTATCATTTTGCCACCACAGGAGTAAACAACTACCAGTAGAATGAAATTAAGTCCAGCTTACAACAATTTATACCTTCATCTCCACTGGGTCCACCCCAACTCCCACAAAATCATCCACTTATTCTGCTCCAAGAGTTCCTCACCTCCACTCTTTCCTCACTCTCTTTCCTAAACTCCATTCCAAAATTCAAAAATCTTAACAACATGGAAATTTGAACTATGAGAGAATTATCCAGAAACCATAACATTATCATTCCTCCTGCTGATAAGGGCTCAACCACAGTAGTGATCAACTGGAATGACTATGAACTGAGGTCCTGAAGCAGTTGTCCAACACAAACACCAACCTTCCACCCACTACAGATCCCAGCACCTTCATATGGCAGGAACTACAAACGTTCCTGGATCTGAAGGGCCATTTACTAGGTCTCTCTCCCCAGTTCATCTCTCTCCTAACTCCACAGAATCCCCGAACCCCCACCCTGTACCTTCCACAAGTTTGGCTAACCGGGGTGATCTATAGTTGCGGCATATGGACCATCCACTGAACAGATTTGAGCCTTGGTGGATCAGTATCTCAAACCCTTTGTACAAAGTCTTCTCTCCTAGGTCAAAGATACCTCACACTTCCTTGAATGTCTGTCCACAGTCCACACACCTTTACCTCAAGACTCCTTCCTAGTCTCCATCGATGTAACCTCCCTCTAAACCAACATTCCACACAGTCATGGCCTCATCGTCCTCGAACACTTCCTAGATCTGTGACACCCACAGGGCCATCCAGGTACATACTTCATTTCATCCTTGGCTCACTTCATTCTATCCAAAACCTTCTTCACCTTCAATGTCACTGGATCTGTGGCACTGCTATGAGCACCCGCTTGGCCCTGTCCTATGCAAACCTATTCCTCTGTCGTCTGGAGGAACGTTCCTTAACCACACCCCCTCTAAATTCAATGTGTGGTTCAGATACATACATAATGTATTTATGATCTGGACCCACAGCGGAAAAAAAAACTGACCGTGGTGAGTGAGTGGTTAACACTCTGGCCTTGCATTCGGGAGGATGGCGGTTTGAATCCCTGTCCAGATTAGGGGTTTTCTATGGTTTCCCAAAATCACTCCAGGCAAATGCCAGGATGCCTCCTTCAAAAGACCATGGCCAATTTCCTTCAAGTTCCTTGTACCCAGTCCCATCACACGTCTAATGACCTCGATGTTGATGAGACGTAAATCTGTCACACGTTGAAAATTAACTCCTGGAATTTCTCCATTCCCTTAACAATAGCCATACCATTAATTTCACCTGTACCTGTTCCCGCAAACTCATTACGTTCCTCGATGTGGACATCATGCTCAGGCAGGCAGGCAGGGCACCTTTCACACCTCTGTCCACATCAAATCCACTAATCTGCAACAATATCAACATTTTGGCGGTTGCCACCCATTCCATACCAAATGTTCACTCTCTTATAGCCTTGCTATCCATGGCAGATGTATCTGTTCTGATCCTAATCCCTCTCCCAGTACTTCCAGAACCTATCACAAGCCCTTATTTCCTGCTCTTATCCAGAAGATTTTGTACATAAATAAATCTCCCATGCAATCATCCAGCCTCCACGTAACCACTCCCACCTGGCACCTCTAAAATCCAACCGTCTTTGTCATCCTGTTGTCTTCTGGTCATGAATCCACCAATCGAACATTTTAACAGGGGCATGACTTCTTTCACTCCTTTCCAGAAATGCGAACTCTTCTATCAAAAATTCTGCCAACAGTCGCCCGTACTTGTTTCAGCAGACTACCTAATCTCAAAAATATCTTGGTTCACAAATACCCTCCATCTGGATCTTTTCCTTGCAATAGACCCCACTACAAAACCTGCAGGATGCATCCTTCCACTTCAACATATTGCAAACCTACTACAGGGGTGATCTTCCCCATCAAAGGACATACCACATGCACCACAACAATATATCATATGCTAGCTAACTTGCCGTAACTGCTCTAGTTCCTACTTAGACCCAACTACACAACAACTCTCATTCAGAATGAATGGCCATAGACAAACAGTCCACACTTGCAATTTATACTTCCAATACCACAACATGCTAACTACCACAATTCTAACAACCCCAGTGATTGTTTCACCATGAGAGCAATTAGAGTTTTCCCCGAAACCACCACAGCTTCAGAACTTTGGAGATGGGAACTTGTGTACCAAAATATCCTGAATATCAAACACCCAACAGGCCTCAACCACCAATAAAATTCCATTTTTTTGAACCATCAGTCATTATTATAAGTATCATCATTGTTATTATGTAACTATTTACAAATGTTTCAAAATTTATTTCTTTATTATTTATTTTTTATTTTGCGTTTTAACATTCCATACCCTTGGTTATCTATCACCACTTGTGATATATATATTTTTACATTTAACATCTCATTCTCTCCCAACATATTGCTAATTCACTCAGTCATGTGTTAAACTTTGGCATGTGCACACCACCTGAACCACATAACTTGTTGCCTACAACATGAATAAGGTGTAAAACCGAAATATTGTGTATATTAGTGTTTGTCGTTTATGTTTTTCTCTTGTCACAGCCTTCAACTTTGGTGAGTGATAAGTCATCTTCCCTTGCCTTGTCATTTATATTATATTTCCAAAAGCCACTTTCCATTTTCTTTAGTTTCAAAATAATAATGAGTTATGCATGGAAGAGAAAAGATGGCCACAAGCTGGCACTTGATTTCATGCATAAAAGAGTGGGAAGATTTTCTTTTATGTCAGGGTTTGGAATAAGTTACCAAAAGAAAAGTTAAATTATTTTCCAAAATTGCTAAAGTAATTTTAAATTACGAATGTAAGCTTTCTCGGTGTGTCAGTTGTATAAAATCTTCTAAGGCTTTCCACCGAGGTAGCGCGTCAATGTAGGGCACCTCGGTGGAAAGCCTTAGAAGATTTTATACAATTTTAAATTAATATTCCTAAATCACGAAAGTAGCTGGGGAAGGAATTTAACACTCAAAGTATATAAGATAGTTAAAAAAATAATAAGAAAGGGCAATTAGGTGACTAAGTGAATCCACTACAGTTAAAAATTAATTGAAAATGGATCAGAACTTTTAGCATGTGATGTGTTTACTAAAAAAAGTATACTAATTTCTCAGCTTTTCGTCATATGATCAATGTGGAACATTCTCTGTTTTATTTTTGGGACGGGTTGTACAAAATTTGAAACTCCATAAAAATCTGGCCAGTAGTTTTTGCATTAATTGCTTTGATCTAAAATTTAAAAATCAGTTGAATTTCATTGTGTAGCTGATTACAGTGGCCCAAACTCATGTTTTAATGGTTACAGTTTGATTATATTTATGGTTCCATTAGCAACTGAAGGGCATTAGTAATACCAGAGACCGGAACATTGTATTACAAATTAATTACAAAGCACTGACATTATTATTTTGTCTTTAAATAATGCAAATGCATGAAAAAGTGAAGATCTGTGAATGTGTATTTCTTTAAGAAATTATGAGTACAAAGGCAACTTCAATCTCACAGTGTATTTGGAGACTCTCCCTAATTATCATTTTCTTTGTTGTATTGAGGAAAAAGTTTTCTAATTTTTGAATTGCATGCTCCATACATGGAAATCAGATCATGTGTTTGGAATTACTAAACATTGAAGCAGAATTGCCCAGAAAACTGCAGAATTAAAAGAAACAGAAGAACTCAATGAACGACAGAAACAATCTGCAAAAACTTCATAAACTTACCAGCAATAGAGCTGCAATTTTTTATTTACTTTTTCTACTCATTCTTCCAAATATTGAGGCAAGTTTAGTTATCGAGAACATCTAAAGAGGCTTAAGCTCATAGGTGAATTGTCGAGACAGGCTGATGATTTGGTGTAGGTGTCATTGGGATTGTGTTGTATTCTCTGTTGATCTCAAATATTATACTATTGTCCAAAACTATTTTTTACCACTTGAAGTCTTAAGAAACATCTGTTGTTAGCTTACAAGTATAAAACATGCCATTCATGTTATGGTGGTCACATTGATCATCCCATGGATTTTAGTCATATGCAGCAAATCCAACAGTGAATTGATTGGTTGTAAAGCAGACTGTGCATCAAAAATCATGTCTCAGGTCCTTGAAATTGTCATTGAACCTTGCAACATGACATACTCCAGTCGTATAGGATCACACCAGTCATGACGTGAGTGTTGATGCTTAAGATGGTCAATGCAACCAAGCTAATCAGTCTTGTGATGAAATTTTATGGAATTGTCTATACGACTAGTCGTAATTTAAGTGTGGTACTAAGACTGTCACTGCATTGGTTCGATTGACCAACATAACTTGTATAGCTTGCTTTAAATATTTCAACCTGACAGTGCATTAATCGGTATTGTTAGAAATTTTTGGTCTTCTTTAGGAAAATTAATATTAACTGCAAAATAGTCTCTGGTCAGTTATTGTTTAAATGTAGTCATATCTGGAGACTAGAATGAGAAACATGTTTTCTCCTCTTTGATGCAATTTAGTTACATAATTCATAAAGAATGCTAAAAAATTATGCATTTCACAGTTGAAAATCGATTAATTAATTCTCAGACAAACTCCATTCATAAAAGCAGCAAAGAATCTACTTTCTTAAAAGTTTGTATTTTTTTAACATTTCCAATATTTTATCCAGACATTGAATACTTATCTATATCTGTTAGTATATATCAAAAAACTAGAACAAAAAATAGTCCTCTGCTTGATGAGCTGTAAACAACATCCCATATACTGGGGTAGATTTTTAATTTTTTTGACCTATCTTTATTCCTATTTTCCTATTAAATAATATGGTATCTGATCAACGAAATATGTAACTTACAAATTTGATGTCTCCAACTTATTCCATTCAATTGCCAGAGGCCTGTAACAGATAGTGGAGTATCAGCAATGATCCTATTGGGTGTGGAACCCTAAAAAGTGGGTAGTGGTCTAAATTACATAATTTTAAATTCTTTATTGTAAAAAATAGTAATGTTGACCTTGAGATTTGAAAAGTTTTTATTGGAATGAGTTCATATTATACAGCTAGTAAACCATCATCTGATTATAATTTTTAAGCAGTTTTCCTTATTTGTGTCCAGTAGTCAATCCATCATCATGTCTAATTATTATTGAATTGGAAAAGCAAACTCATCACTCACCATTGATGAAGGCAATAAGGCCATGACAAACATACTTTACAATATTTTGTTATAAGCCTTAATAATGAAAATATATTTGACTATTGTATATTATTGTTACTTGTCTTTATCATTCCCTATTTAAATTTTCTTTTTACAGATTGAATTGAGCAATGATGAACCTCTTATGGCTGTGATGGTTTGGATTCATGGTGGTGGGTTTGGATTTGGTTCAGGAAATGCTGATTTGTATGGTCCTGATTACTTGATGAAGGCTGATGTTGTTGTAGTAACATTTAATTACCGTCTGGGAGCGCTAGGTACTTCAGATAATTTACTAGTGTTACAGATATCACAAAACAACTCATATATTATGTCTTGCATATTCTGAATTATTAGCCATTTGGTAATGTATTCAGCTCCTACAGAGAACATAGACAAAGGAGATTTATGAATTGTTAGAGATATGTGGAAAGAATTAGATTAATTTGTTTATTTTCCTTATATTTTGGTATTCTTTAATCTTTATTCTCTCAAATTTAGTAATGGTGATCATTTTTTTCTGATAAATGATAACTTTTAAATGGCTGTCTTATGTGGCAAATATTATGTTATTGATTTATTTATTACAATAAAAAAAATCCTCAAAGTCTGCTTAGCAAAAAATCCAGGAATGGTAATAATACTAATTGAAGTTTATTTTAAATGTTTAGAGAATTCTGGTTTTGTGAAGATCTGTTTCTTATGGAAGAGACTGAACATAAATTTTGATTTTAATACTATTATGTATCAAAGGAGTGTTTTGGTGGCTCATTGGTTAACGCATATGACTGGAGATAAAAAAAAACGTCCACTGTTTGAATCCTGTCTCGGTAGGGATTTCCAAAGGCACGTAACCCAACCTTCAGTTATGATTATTGCTTTTCTGTCTTCTACATCTGACCCGCAGGGGCCTGGTGCCAGGTACAGGTTTGGCGAACCAGCTGCGCCCAAGCTGGAAACTTGTGAGTGCTACAAGTTTCGCACACCATAAACTCCTTGCATGCTTCAACGACCAGTGCAGGGTGTGATGGTGGAATGTTGTGTGTCTAGGAGAATGGGCTCATCACCCAGATCACGAGGATGGAATAAACCTCTATTAAAAAAAAAAAAAAAAAAAAAAAAAAAAAAAAAAAAAAAAAAAAACACCTCATCTCAAGGTTTGAGGTGAATGGGTGATAAGCACAATCACTCACTAATGTGCAACCTCAGGGGCACCTGCACATCCCTGTTGTATTAGCCAGGTGGATCTGCAATGTATGTACCACCTCCTGACTCATGGGACCAAAATTCAAGCTAACAATTTAAAAAAAAAAACAATTGAAACAATTCCATTTCTTTTAGATTGGATAGGATGCAAGGTACCACCCACAACTCAAAGAAGCAGGTTGGGTGAATAGCCCCCCCCCCTCCCCCAATTTAGATAATGAAAGTAACAGAAAAATCTGTTCGATAGAAAATACTTTTATTGCAATGCAAAGAATAGAGGGGATCTTTGAAAAGATGTCCCTTTTTTACATCAGCAAAGGCCTAGAGGATCTTGTAGGCATCTTAAAAAAAAAGAAGAAAAAAATGAGATACGGGACGCTGCTGCTGGGAACATCCACCAGTAGGCAGGCATCCCAACTCGTTAACTGTGAGAAGCTTGGGGAGTTTGCCATCAAAAGCGAACTCCAAGGCATTGAATTTAGGGCCTGAGGAACTCATTAAGGAGTGGGAAGAAAAAAGTGGTCGAGGTATGCCAGATTACACGGAGGGTAAATGGCAGTCTTACGGAGAAGCAAAGAAGTAGGCTAAGTTGCTTGCCACACCCATTTTCAGAACTAGCTTGGCCAAGATTGTCTCAACTCCCATCAGAAAACAAAGTGTTGCTACACAACATCCTTTGCAAACATGGGCATAAATACTATCTGCACATGCCAATGCAAGTGTGGTGCAAAATCTACGAAAGTATTAACAGTTAAGACTGCAGATGTTGGTAGCAACACATCTCCAACACCAATCACTCCAGCAGCAGTAACTAAGATTCCATCAGCACCAGCAATAATAGTCATTCTAATGCACCTCTGATTCCACCAAGTGCTGTAACAGCTGTAGCAACACGATATGCTACCAGCATTATTGGAGGTGACCAGAATCTCCTCACAGACCACCCAGCAGTATGGACAAGAAGGGGAAGAGGCAGAAGAGGAAAAAGAATAAGCAGATATTTGAGGTGTTCTCTGTGTCAGAGATGTATGTCTCTTCTTCCGAGCAGGAAGAAACTGAAATACTGGTGGACGAGTCTGGTGCCATTCCTCAGCAGACAGTGACCGAAGACCCACCTGAACCAGGTTGGGTGAGGATAACTGGTAGAATGGCTCCCATACTTCAGTGGAGTATTAACCGTTTTACTGCTCACAAAGAGGAGTTACAATTAGCATGGTCTAATCCTTTGTGTCTCTGTCTCCAATAAACACATTTAGACCAACACACCTCCCTCTGCTAAGAGCATATAACATACACCGAAAGGACGATACTGAGGTTGATCAAGCGAAGGGAGGAGTGGCTGTGTTTGTCCAAAACACTCTCCATTCTGAACCTATTGCTCTCACCTCTCCCTTACAAGCAGTAGCAGTAACAATATATGGGTTAATACAATTGACCTTATGCTCCATTTATCTACTGCCAGGATCACCAGTTGATTATGATAAGCTGGCTGATATTTCACGGCAAATTCCTCAGCCTTTTCTCTTGTTGGGAGATTTCAAGGCCCACAATGCATTGTGGTGTTTGACCACTGATTGCCACAGAAGATGAGATATTTGTAGATTATTGGAGCGGAAGGATTTTTGCATACTTAATACCAACAAAATGGCACACTTTGCCACTGCTTTTTGTTTGTCTTCTACCATTGATCTTTCTTTGTGTTCTCCTTCGATTGCAGACCCCATCCATTGGGAGGTGGATGGTGACCTTCATGGGAGCAATCACTTCCCAATATAGTTGCATTTAGAGTTTGAGCGTGGAGGAATAACTATCCAATGCAAGTGGAATATAAGCAAAGCTGATTGGCAGCTCTACCACCATTCAGTAACTCTCCAATAGCATCATACCATTGAGGAGAAGGTGAAACACTTCAAAGAAGTGATTCACTGGGCAGCTGATATTTCCATGCCTAGCAGTTCAGGAGCACTGCGAAGAAAGCTTGTCCCCTGGTGGAACGATGAATGTCAGTCCACTATTCAGGGTCGCAAATGGGCCTTGCGTCAGTTTGCAGCATTCCAAATTGCAAGAGCTAAGGCATATTGTGCTATTAAGGAGAGGAAGAGAAGGTCTTGACAGAACTTTGTGAGCACCATTAACCATTCCATATAATCAAAAAAAGTATGGGAATCTATCCGCCGTATATCTGGGAGGTACTCTCGACCACAAGTATCTGGATTATTGGATCAGGGTGTGTAGTCACCGATGAGTGAAGAATGGTGCAGCTGATGGCAGAATACTTTGCTGCCATCACTTTGTCTGCTAGATTGGACAGTTAGGTCCAGCAACGAAGAACTTCTACTGAAAGGCAAATTTTTAGCTTCAAGATTTGCATTTTTAATCTTGGGAGCTCTAGTTGGCACTAAACTGTGCCAAAGACACTGCACTAGAGCCTGACCTGATCCTGTACCAGATGCTGAGGCATCTTATCAAAGATGCTAAGCAGTACCTCTTTTATATTTTTATGATATTTGGACTGGAGGACACTTCCCCAACTAATGGAAAGAAGCAGCAGTGGTTCCTATTTTAAAACCTGGTAAGGGCAAGTTGTTGCCAACCAGCTATCGTAGCATCGCTTTAAGGAGCTGCGTCTGGAAGACACTAGAGCAGATGGTCAACTGACACCTTGTCCGGTGTCTTGAGTCCCATAATCTGCTGAGTTGCTTTCAGTGTGGATTCAGGAAGTTCCATTCCACCATGGATAATCTGATCCTACTGGAAGAGACAACACAGGATTTTTCATCTGCAGTCAATACTCTGTGCATGTATTTTTTGTCACTGAAAAGGCATTTGATACTACCTGGCAGCATGTTATTTTAAGGGGACCACACCCTGCCTATCTAACCCATGTTAATTTAGGCAAGTATTTGACCCATTTCTGATAAAATTATTTGATGCAGGACCTTAATACTTTTACTGTATGTTACATGATGCTAATAGATTCAACTGTACTAAAATCTACTTTATCCATGTGATAGTTTTTAAGAAATACTGTTTTAAATTTACTAACAAAAATATTAAGTTTTTTCTGCAGAAAATATTTTTTTGTGAACTTCCTAATAGGGGAATATTAATGAATATAGTACCAGAGATGGCTTTTTATGTTATGCAAAGTCTCTGAAATATAATGGGGCATATGTACTGAAAATTTTAGTTTGCAGGAAATTGGCTTTAAAGAAAACAACTGCTCGCAAACACACTCAAACAAAACTAACTGCTTGTTTCAAGGTGTGTTGTTTAAAAATAGAAGAAATAAGAGAATACTGACCGTTGCCCTCCAAAGATAGCCAGCACACTCAGGAGTCATAAAAGAAATCCCTACTGTGCATTATAGGGATTATAACGGCTTAAAATATATGTAGAAAAGTGGGCATGGCACCGAAATACACGTGGTTGGAAAATGCTATTTAAATGCCCGAAAAAAATTTTTTTTGTGAAATCCTTTTCGGTATACTTAAAGAATACCTTTATTTATCGAAATATGATGAAAAACGAAAATCGATTATTTTCGACCTGAACCAAGGTGTGGTCCCCTTAAAACAGTTATATGAATGGGATTTCAGGGGAAATGTGACCCCTTTTTTAAAAAAAATCATTTTTATCATGACGTTGCTTCCGGTACTGAGTCGGTAGTGAAGTGTCAGAACTTTTTATCCAGGAAAACACTGTTCATCAAGGGTCAATTTTAAGCATGACCCTTTTCGCTATTGCCATTAATAGCATTTCAACTGTTATAAGGAGCCCCGTCTGGTACTCCTTATATGTTGATGATTTTTTATTTTTGTACTTCATCTAGCTTGAGGGTTGCAGAGCAGCAACTGCAACTTGTGCTAAATAGGCTTTCATTTCTCAGTCAAGAAAACCCGATATTTACTTTTTACTCATAGCCGAAGTATTTTACCAGAGCCTCATCTTACCATGAGGAATGCCGTTTAAAGTTTTTATTAAAGTATTTGGTTTCTGGGCCTCATTTGTGACATTTTAGATTAAGTTGGCTCCAACTTCTGAAAGGTGTAAAAGCCAGAGCCCTAAAAACTCTGAATGTTTTCAAATGTTTGTGTGGCAGATCATGGAGTACCGACCACTCATGCATGCTACAATTTTATAGAGCCTTTGTACAGTCATGGTAGGAGTACAGTTGCATTGTTTTCTGTTCAGCATGGAACAGATGTCTCTGGTATATTGGATAGTGTCCACCATGCAGGAATTCGTATGCCACAGGTGCCTGCCTACCACACCAACCCGATACCTGGCCTGAGTCTGGCGAGCCACCTCTTTCCATCCACCATCATCTCCTCATGGAGCAACACTATATGCATATTGCCACCACTCCTAGCAGTCCTGTGTACAACATAGTTATTCGTCCTAACTTTGAACTGCTTTAAAACTACCAACAAAGAGCAACCAAACCGTTCACCTACCACACAAAGTCTGTTTTAGAGGAATATGAGTATGAGCTGCTCTCATTTTATCACCAGGGTTGGAGTAAATCTTCTCACTGGCTCTTAAAGAGGCCCAGAATGATTTTAGAACTGTCATGGTACAACACTCTGTTTACTGCTGACAATATATTTATCAGAGTTTTTAACGATGTTTTAAACCAACACCGCGATTTCACCCCGCTATATATGGATGGGTCTATGCAGGCTAACGGAGTAGGCTGCTCCATAATGTTCCCTTGAATGACTTACACATATAAGCTGAATAGTATGCACAGCATATACTCTGTAGTGTTACGCTTTGTTAAAGTCACTCCAGTCTAGAAAAACAAGTTGTGTTATGAATTACATCATATGTGGTGATTCCCTTTGCTGCATTCAGGCTTTAGGAATATGTACCCAGTGGATCGTCTTATCCAGGATATACAGGACACCCTCTGATCCCTCCAATCTCCGGGAAAGGTCATATTCTGCTGAGCACCAGGCCATGTGGGAATCGGGGGGAATGAGGCAGCTCACGAGATTGCTAAGTTATCCTGTTTTGAGTTCAGAAAGTCAGACCTTACCTCAGCAACGAAAAGATTTGTTTTTGATGTTTGGCAGAGGCAGTGGTTGGAAATAGAGCATAATAAGCTCCATCTGGTTAAACTGACCATTCAACCATGGAGCAGCTCCTTCCAGCGGGCGAGGAGAGAGGAGGTTCTCCTTACCTACCTGCTTACGAGGGTTGCCTTTTAAGTTTTTACAAAAAGTGAAACAGAAATGAACAAGTTCGAAACAAAGTGTTTTATTGCTTTTCAAAATATTCTCCCTTAAGGTCTATACATTTTTGCATACGTTCAAACCAATTCTGGAAACATTTTTTCTGATATTTCAGAAACATGGTTTTGAAAGTCTTCAACAGCTTCTTGAGGTGATGAAAATCGCTGTCCGCGCATCTTTTGTTTGACAGTGGGGAACAAGAAAAAGTCATTAGGCGATAAATTGGGTGAATATGGGCAATGAGACATTAATTTGATGTTTTTCTCATATTCAGTTGTTTGACGTGCTATGGGAGCTGGCATTGTCCTGATGAAGAATGATGCGACGTTTTTTGTTCTTTTTCCTTATTTCATCAAAGACCGTTGGCAAACAAACTGTTGTATACCATTTGGCATTAACAGTTCTTCAATCCTCTAATGGAATGGTTGTGACGTGTCCAGTATAACTGAAGAAACACGCGATCATTTTCTTGGAAGTGCTCCATGAACGAATAACTTCATCGTCAAACACGCAAACAGTAGACTGTTGTTTACTTTCAGGTTCATATGAATATATCCCAGTTTCGTCTCCTGGAACAATGTTGTATACGGATTTTGAACGTCCTCGGTCGAATTTTTCAACATTTCTTGACACTAATCAACACGACCCTTTTCTGCACTTCGGTCAAATTATGCGGAATCCATCTGGAACATATCTTTCTCACACCTAAATGTTCATGCAAATTGATTGTTTTGCAGTCTACGATATCCTAAGAGATGCCTCTAACTGTCTGTACTTATCTTTGATCAGGTTGTGCACAGCATCAATGTTTCTAGGAATGACAACCGATTTTGGCTGACCTTCTCGACATTCATCACTGACGGACACACGACCATGACGAAATTCTGCAATCCAGTTGTAAACAGTCTTCTCTGATGGTGCTTCATTACCAAAAGTTGCACGAAGTGATTCTATGCATTGTTGTTGAGTAAGGCCTTTTTTAAATCATACAAAAATCATCCAACGTAAGCCTTCACGGGTGATTTCAATTTTTGCACAAACTTGCTTCTTTTAAACATTCACTATCAACAACTTACTCAGTCAATTTCTAAATTGCTACTGGCTTCACAATAACAAACATCATTGTTCACAAATACAGTGGTGCCACAACTCATTAACGCCACCTATTGTTCGATTGTAAAAACTTAAAAGGCAACCCTCGTGAAGGGCACTGTCCTCTGACACATGGTTTCCTTCTCCGCCAGGAGGACCCACCAGACTAAGATGCTTGTGGCTTACCTTTTACAGTACGCAACATTTTAACTTATTGTGTACTGTTTTTAAACTTAAGGGCAGACATTGGCCTGGCCAACGATCTGTCCTTTCTTTTAAATAATGTGACCAACAACATGGCCAGTGTTTTAAGATTTTGTGTATTGGATGGTTTAGTGCCTAAAATTTTAGGCATATCGGTCTAGTTTCAAGATGGATGGGTGGCCCCTTTACAGCTACTTGTCCATGAATAGTGTTTGATGTTATATAGTGTTAAAATTTTCTTCTTGTTGGCCATTATACAGCCAGCAAGATGTTAAGTGTTTTTAAATTTTTTCTAAACCTGGCTGGCCAATCTACAGCCAACCAGATATTGTGAAGTGGCCCCTTTACACCTACGCCTCTTTTGTGATTTTTTGATTTTGCTGTCTGTATAGCCTACCCCTTTACGTTTGACTATGAAGACAGTAGTTTAATATATTTTGAAGCTACACTGTTAAATGGTTATTATTTGGGCACTAATGAACTCGCTGTCAAAGGGACCTAAAGCTACAACAATTTTCTCTCTCAGTAACTCATAATTTAACACACTAAGTGCTTATGAGGTTATCCACGTCCAGTCTGCCATTAGTAGGATACATCTGACATGCATCTGTGTTAGGCGCAGACTAGCATGTAAAGTATTAGTCTAGTTTTAATCCTGATACTAGGCATACCAATTTTAATTAGCATTTGAGTAAAGCTGTATTTCGTCACTGTTTCATGATTTGTTTCTTGTGTGTTTGTATTTGTGTTTGTTGGAAGTGAAAATGTTTGATTTTATGCCAAGCAGTGTTTTCAAGCTTTAAGAAAAATGTGTCAAAACACATCAGAAAATAACTAGTGAATTATTTTTATTGATTTCTATGAAGTCATCAAGTGAGGGAAAAAACACTAGTAAATCTAGACTCCACCTGGCACACAATGACAGATGTGTTAATGCCAGGGTTTAGATAGCTCCAACCAATTCATAAAGCCACTGAAACATTCCCTTTTGTCCATTGTGAAAATATACTTATCTGTAGCCTTATTTTTTGTTACCTATATGACATTTCAAGAAAGCATTGGTAAAACAAGGAAAGGGTGCAAAAAAGAGCTACTAGATTTGTTTCTGAAAATTATCGCAGAATACAATCGGTTACAGATATGATAAAAGAGCTGGAATGGGATTCATTACAAGACAGGAGGAGGGAGAAAAGGTTCATGGGAGTGTACAAGTCCTACATTGATGATGAGACATGGAAAGATATTGGTGTAAGAATTAAAAGTAATGCATGGAAGGGAAAAGATGACCATGATCAGAAGCTGGCACTTGATTTAAGGCCCAAAGGTGTAGGAAGATTCTCTTTTTTCGGTAAGGGTGTAAGGGCTTGGAATAAGTTACCAAGAGAAATTATGAATATGTTACCAAAAACATTGAAATATTTTAATGTTAAAATTTGTAGAGGACAAATGTAGATGGGTGTAGGGAAAGGGGATGATGGGTGTTAGGGAATTTGTTACTGGGGTTTGCACTCCATTACATTTTAATTAAATATAAATATTAAACAAAAGATAACCTCATTAGTTTTATAGTTATTCTTTATGTGGGGTTGTTCATTGACTATAAAATTAGCATACATTCTACTTTTTTTCCCCCCTCTTTTAAAATTATTATAACTTCTTAAATCATAACTGTAATTCATATTTAAGAAAAAGGTAAATTATACCCAGCACTCACCAAAGTTGAAGGGAGAAGGGAAGCAGCAACAAAAAATAATACACAACACAAAAATACAATATTTCAGGCAATACCATTTTTCAAGATCATAGAAACATATAGCCATGCTTGTGCAAGTGTGTGCAGTCATCTCAGCCACACGCAGAATCTGCGTATGGATGTGTGTTTTTGTGTTGTGTATTTTTTGTTGTTGCTGATGCCCTCCTCTCTTCAACTTTGGTGAGTGTTGAGAATAATTTATCTTTCCCTTCCATTTAAATATTACCTCATTACAGTTCTTCCTGCTTCATTATTTCTATAACTGTCATTCCATACCTTTTTTTGGTTACTTTTCCATCCTCTCTCACCCTGTTCTTGTGTATCACTAGTTAGCTATGTGCTCTTTTTACACACAAAGTTTGTTCACTATTGCTACAAGTAAGTATTATCGTCAATGAAATCTTCACGGGTGTACTGCCGGATTGTGTTGTGAAAACACGATATTTTAGCTAGTAGCTACGTCATCTTCATCAGGTGCGAAAACATCTGTACTGGTTGGCTGACGACATATATTGAGACAGCTCAGGTGCCACACTTCGTAATATGCCCAATGGCTCTGTTCGCAGCCCGCACCCGGCAGCTGCCTGCCCATGTGCATGGCTGTAGATCTTCGTTGCAGGCCATGTAGCCCAATATGGAGCTGTCAATGGTGGTATCTGAATAGAGGTACCATGCTCTCTGCTCTCATTCTGTCTTAGTGAAGCATGGAAACCAGCATTAGCAAAACGCTGCAGAGAGCGTGGTACCCCTATCTAACTGCCACTGAAGATGTCTCCTATTAGGGTTTGTGGCCTGCAACAAAGATCTACAGCCACACCCACTGGCAACCAGCTGCCGAGTGTGGGCCATGATCAAAGCCATTGGGCATATGAGGAAGTGCGACACCTGAGCTGTCTGAGTATCTGTCGGCCAGCTGACCTGTACAGATGTTTTTGCACCTGATGAAGACGACAGAGCTAGTCATCAAAATATCATGTTATCATAACACAGTCCGACAGTACACCCGTGAAGACTTCATTGCAGTTATATGATGGGAAAGTCTCCATTCCTACAATTATTATATTACTTCAGCCACTGCTGATCCCCTCTTCTCTCTCACCTCTCCGCTTCCCCCTCCCCCATTTTACCGTCTCTGTGATGGCCATGTAGTATTTGACATACTTTATCAACCAGTGATCCATTCCTCTTGATTTCTGAAATTCTGTGTTTTTGCTTATGGAAGTAACTTTGTTTCCTGCTTTAATCTTTTACTGTAAGTCAAATTGTCTTTCTGACAGTTTTTCTAGTTTCTGATGGAACATTAGAAATCTGTAAACACTTTACTTATATATATATTTTTTTTTATTTTAAAAAAAAAACTTGTATTGACATCCAATATTAACATTGCAATGTAGTCTTCACGGGTGTACCTCCGGATTGTGTTGTGGTTATCATAACACAATTCGGCAGTACACCTGTGAAGACTACATTGCAGTCATACGCAGTCTTCATTCTTACAACAGTATTAACATTACTTTCCATTTCTAGAGTTACTTTATTTCATGCTTCAACTTTTTCTTTGAGCTGCATATAACTTTTTAACAAACTTGTATTGCCACCAACAAGGGCATATCCAGTATCAGAACTAGAGGGAGGCAGGATTTGAACTAGGGGGGGCAACTCATTTTGGTTTTGAGGAAGTGGGGTGGGGGACTGAAACATGACATTACAAAATCAAACTCAAACCTATTCAGGAAACTATTTTTATCATTGATTAATATAGTAACCCAACTACTTAATCTAAGGACCTACTATGTAGTTAATTAAGATCGTAAGTCAGTTAGTTTTTTATGTAAACATTAATTGTCTCAGATTTTCAATTTCAATAATTTTGTTTTTCAATATCTCATGGTGTTCTTTCACGAAATTTCGGCGCACACTCATCAGACATAATCCAGTCAATCTTTCTCTCCCAAAGTGCTCCTGAACTAGTTCTTCACTCTTCGAAGCGTACTGAAGGCAACTTAATTTTCTTCTGGGGGGGGGCAGCAGCCCCCCTCTGCCCCTCGCTGGATACGCCCATGGCCACCGACCCATCTGCTTTACTGGATTTCTTTCTGCTCATAACTAGTACTCCATTACTCTTTCATTCTTATCCTCCCCTTACCCATTTTTGCCAGGTGACTGACTGTTACTGACATCAGGTAACATTGTGGCCAGAAATTTTCTGTTTCTGATAAGTAAAATGGATCTCCACATTCACATCTGTAATCAAGTTAGTCACTATCACTCTTTTTTTGTAAATTCTGCAGCAATTATTTCATAAAGCCTTTACTTGGGACCACCTCCTTGTCTATCAGTGCAATCTTTTTCAATAATGGGGATCGATTGTTTTGTCAATTTAAGTCAAAGTCCATAGTTTACCAACCATTTGTTCCCCCGGTAATTGCCAGAGCCATTAGTAGATGTTTTAGAGACAAATGACATTTTACTGGATCGCTAGTAAAGGTTTGGCTAGCTATCAACTTAGCTTTATGATTTTATTAATCCTTTACTTACTCTTTACACTGTGTACAATGTGGGTGATGAAAATATCCTGAAAATATTTCAAAAGTCAACTTTAATTTATAACCCCTTTGGTAAGAAATACCCACCCAAAACTGAAAATTACTACATTTCTGAAGTAAACTTCAGTTAATATTTTGATGACCTGGGTCGAGTATTGGGCTATTGATGCAAATGACTAAATTTACCAACAGATTTTAAGGTAATTGGTTTTCAATATCCTAATGTAAATTATTTGAAAGATAGTAATTATTTCTTAAATGTATGCACATGTAAAAATTTGAATTTATTGGAAAACAGAAATGGTTGCCATTAGTTAATTCAAGTTTTGATCTTTCCACATGTAAAGATAATTAATTAATTTAATTGGATTATTTAAGATAGGATAGGGAAAATAAACAGTTACCCGTCACTTACCACAGATGAAGGCAGGAGGGCGAAACACGTAAAAACACAAAAACAAAAGAATTACACAATATTTCGACTTTTCAGTCTTACTCGTGTAGGAGGCGAGACATATGGCAGGGGGAAAGATGTGGTCACATCCGAGCCCGCCACATGAATGAAGCACAGGCGGAAAAAACGCGTGGTAGTGGAAGAATTGCCGGGAGGGGGGGGGGGGAATAGGCCTGACCAGCGATAAAAGTGAAACAAATAAGTATGTCTGTGTAGCTAAGTTAAAAAAGTTATAATTGAAAATATATACAAAAATTAAAAAAAAATAAATAAATAAAGAAGGAAAAAAAAAAATTATATAGAATATTAAAAAAAAAAAAATAATATAATATAAAAATAACCGACTGTAAAATGAAATGAGAGATGGCAAGTGACAGGTTTAACGTAGGTTTAGGCCAGGGGTGTGTCTGGTGTCAAGGATATGTTGATAGGCTAGTTCCCATCTGCGGAGTTCTGAAGGGGTGGTGGTATTTGGAAAAACTCTAATAGCTCTGACTGTGAAACAGGTGTTGAGGTTGTTTGAATTATGGAAGTTCGCATGAATTGCCACGGGATGTTCTGGGTTGGAAGTATAAACTGTTTGCCTGTGGCCATTCATTCTGTAGGAAAGTTGTTGAGTGGTGAGACCAATGTAAGAGGCAGTGCAGTGGATGCAGGTGAGTTGGTAAATAAGGTGAGTGGTAGCACATGTGGCATGTCCAATTATTGGGAAAGATTCGCCTGTGACAGGATTAGAGTAAGTAGTGGTGGCAGGGTGCATGCTGCAAGTTTTACAGCGGGGTCTGTTACACGGGAAAGATCCCTGTGGAGGTCTAGGGGAGTCGGCAGGTAAATACTTGTGGACCAAGATGTTGTACAGATTGGGCGGTCTGCTGAAGCAAGTGCGGGGAGCAGTGGGTAGGATTTTGGGAAGGAGGAGACGCATTTCAGGGAAGGAACGTAAGAAATCATGCCCACGGCGGAGTATCTGGTTGACAGATTCCAGGCCAGGAAAGAACTGGGTGACAAGTGTTGGACCACGGTCAGCTTTAGGAGGTGCAGAACGAGGATTGTGGGTGATGGCACGGGAAATTTGTTTTTCCACCAGATCATGGGGGTATTGGCGGGAAACAAGGGCTTGGGATAGTTTTTGGGAGTAACTGGAGATTGATTCATGATCCGAACAGATGCGTCTGCCACGGATTGCAAGGCTGTATGGGAGGGAACGTTTAATGTGGAAGGGGTGACAACTGTCAAAGTGTAGGTATTGTTGTAAATTGGTCGGTTTAATGTGTACTGAGGTATGGAGGGTCCCCTGTCGTAGGGTGATATCTACGTCAAGGAAGGTGATACAGGTGTGGGAATATGACCATGTGAAATTGATGGAGTGATTATCATTTAGTGAGTTGAGGAAGTCTAGGAGGTGGTCCTCCCCGTGGGTCCAGATCATAAATATATCATCTATGTATCTGAACCACACGAGGGGACTGAGGGGGGAATTCTTCAGAAAAATATTTTCCAGACGGCCCAGGAAAAGGTTAGCATAGGACGGGGCCATGCGGGTACCCATGGCAGTGCCGCGTATCTGGTGGTAAATCTGGGAGTTGAAGGAGAAATAGTTTTTGGAGAGGATAAAGTTGGCAAGGGATATGAGAAAGGATGTTCTGGGAAGACTGTTTGGAGGGCGCATATCCAAGAAGTGCTGAAGGGAACTGAGGCCTTCAAGGTGGGGAATATTGGTGTACAAGGAGGTTACGTCAATTGAAACAAGGAGGGAGTCCGGTGGTAGAGGACTGGGGACTTTTGACAGACGTTCCAAAAAATGTGGTGTGTCTTTGATGTAAGATGGAAGGTTCTGCACAAAAGGTTGGAGGTGTTGATCCACCAAGGCTGAAATTCGTTCAGTGGGGGAACCATAGGCCGCAACTATAGGTCGTCCCGGATTGCCAGCCTTGTGTATCTTGGGGAGAAGGTACAAAGTAGGTGTGCGGGGATTTTGAGGGGTGAGAAGGGATAAGGATTGTGAAGAAAGACCTTGTAAGGGGCCTAGGAGGTCCAGGAAGGAGCGAATTTCGAGGCAGATGGAAGAGGTGGGATCTGTGGCATGTGGACGATAGGTGTTGGAATCAGAGAGCTGTTTAAGGGCCTCCGCATCGTAGTCACTGCGGTCCATGACCACGGTGGTGGAGCCCTTGTCTGCTGGAAGGATAATGATATTTTTGTTATTGGACAGTTCTCTCATGGCCCGGATTTCAGTAGGGTTGAGGTTATTGGAGTTGGGAATAGAGTTGAGGAAAGATTTTGAGGATAAGGTCGATGTGAGGAAGTCTTGGAACAGGAGGAGGGGATGATTTTGGGGAAGTGGAGGAGGGTCAAGTTGGGATGGTGGTTTGAACTGCTCTAAGCTGGACTCAATCTCACCTCGGCGGCTGTCACTCTCCGTTGTGGTAGCAAAGTGATACCGCCAGCGAAGTGTGCGGCAGAAAGCAAGCGAGTCCCGGACCAGAGCAGCATGGTCGAACTTAGGAATAGGCGAGAAGGAAAGTCCCTTGGAGAGGATAGAGAGTTGTGGTTCAGACAAGGACGTGGACGAGAGGTTGTCCACTGACCGTTGTGGTGTGTCTACAGGTCGGGCAGTGGCACGAGGGATGGGTGGTAATGGAGGTGGGTGTGGCATATTAAAAATGTGGGCAAGACATGGGACTTTGGCAACCAGGGGAGGAGGTGGTGTGTGCTGCCTATGTGAAGGATGTTGGTAAGGAAGAGACAGGCCTAAAACAAGGTAGCTTTTCAATAGATTTGATAGCTTTAGCAGATGTTTTTGTGCACATTTCTGTTGCAACTGTCTGCACTCTGTGATAATTTGTTTAAGATGTTGAGTTGGGGAGGGAATGCATTAGACAAAGAATCTTGTGGAAAGACGAAAGTTGAATCGAATGTTGCTGGGCTTTTAGTAGATATTGCTGGAGAACAATATGGGTGAGAGTAAGCGATGGTGTGAAACGAAAAGCATGGAGAGTTTGGTGGAGTTGTGGGTGGCAACCGGAGACTGGTAGTTTTATTGTCAGGCCATTGGGGGGTATGTTGAAAGAGAGGCATGATTGAAGGAAAAGTATATGGGAGTGGAGTCTAGTGAGGTGGATGGCATGAAAACGGAATGTTTCAAGTAATGGTAAATTGGAGACATGATTTTAGAGAAGTTTATGGAAAGAACAACAGCACACCACCGGTTAGGAAGTAATGGTCAGTAGGTCAGAGAGCCACAATGAAGAGGGTGATAAATAAATAAATATAAAAATGGGGGGGAGAAATATTTGGAAATTTCAATTTAAGCGGCCACAGGCACAACAGAAAAATCAATTTTATTATTTAAGCGGTGCCAAAAATCGCCGGAAAAAAAAAAAAAAATTATTATAAGAAAAATTATAAAACCAGTAAACAATAAGAAATGTAGTGCTTGGTCACTACACCGACAATAAACTCAGCAGGCAGATAGTGAAAACGGTGAAAAAAGTGTGTTTACTGAAATGCCGATTTAAAAAAAAAAAAAAAAAAAAAAAAAAAAAAAAAAAGTGAGGTTAGTTAGAACGGCGCCGGCAGTATTGATACTAATACCGGGAAAAGCACAGAATAAGGATAAGAAAATATATATATGTGTATTGTTTAGTAGCCCAACCGGCAACAATACCCGGGAAATGAAACGGAATAAGAATTGAAACACACGCGGTAACCGTAAGAGCGGGAAGAAAATAAATATTACGAAAAAAACGCGAACATTTTTTTACACGTGAGCAAAAGCAGTTAACGTGATACAAAAAGCTACTAATACAACGGAAATACGCATACGTTTAAAAGGCATGTGAATGTTGTGGAAAAATGTACATTAAAACGAAGTTATAAGGACGGAATACGCAAATACAAGTACACAAAGAGCAAAGATGGAAATAAAAAGACGGAGAACACCGAGATAGGAACAAAAAAGGACAAAACAAGAAGGAAGCCGTAAGGCAACAATTGGATAAAGGAAACAAAGAAACTGCCGCGAGGCACTGAAAATAAGATAGGATAGGGAAAATAAACAGTTACCCGTCACTTACCACAGATGAAGGCAGGAGGGCGAAACACGTAAAAACACAAAAACAAAAGAATTACACAATATTTCGACTTTTCAGTCTTACTCGTGTAGGAGGCGAGACATATGGCAGGGGGAAAGATGTGGTCACATCCGAGCCCGCCACATGAATGAAGCACAGGCGGAAAACGCGTGGTAGTGGAAGAATTGCCGGGAGGGGGGGGGGGGGGAATAGGCCTGACCAGCGATAAAAGTGAAACAAAATATAATGTCTGTGTAGCTTAGTTAAAAAAGTTATAATTGAAAATATATACAAAAAATAAAAAAAATAAATAAATAAAGAAGGAAAAAAAAAATTATATAGAATTAAAAAAAAAAAAAAAATATAATATAAAAATAACCGACTGTAAAATGAAATGAGAGATGGCAAGTGACAGGTTTAACGTAGGTTTAGGCCAGGGGTGTGTCTGGTGTCAAGGATATGTTGATAGGCTAGTTCCCATCTGCGGAGTTCTGAAGGGGTGGTGGTATTTGGAAAAACTCTAATAGCTCTGACTGTGAAACAGGTGTTGAGGTTGTTTGAATTATGGAAGTTCGCATGAATTGCCACGGGATGGTCTGGGTTGGAAGTATAAACTGTTTGCCTGTGGCCATTCATTCTGTAGGAAAGTTGTTGAGTGGTGAGACCAATGTAAGAGGCAGTGCAGTGGATGCAGGTGAGTTGGTAAATAAGGTGAGTGGTAGCACATGTGGCATGTCCAATTATTGGGAAAGATTCGCCTGTGACAGGATTAGAGTAAGTAGTGGTGGCAGGGTGCATGCTGCAAGTTTTACAGCGGGGTCTGTTACACGGGAAAGATCCCTGTGGAGGTCTAGGGGAGTCGGCAGGTAAATACTTGTGGACCAAGATGTTGTACAGATTGGGCGGTCTGCTGAAGCAAGTGCGGGGAGCAGTGGGTAGGATTTTGGGAAGGAGGAGACGCATTTCAGGGAAGGAACGTAAGAAATCATGCCCACGGCGGAGTATCTGGTTGACAGATTCCAGGCCAGGAAAGAACTGGGTGACAAGTGTTGGACCACGGTCAGCTTAGGAGG